>JAMKCH010059679.1:0-13716 GCA_023653785.1 Ophioderma brevispina | reverse complement strand
CTTTTTTGTAAATGTTAACGCCTTTACATACCAAAATCAGTTGAAATCAGCTTCTTTAAAAATATTTCACAGATTTGCTAAAAATATGTTTACTTTTGAGTTACTAAAGCTCCTTTTGTCATGCTCAGCGCCCGGATCATCGCTTAGACAGTCAAGACATCTGACAATATATATACGTCAGGTAAAGACACAGCTAACAATTCATATTTTTGTTTAAACCATATTACCACTACTAACATCTTGTATTTGACGAAATAACCGGCACTGTAATTTTAACAATAAAAAGGATCAGAAAGACAGTACTTACCCAGATAGTACTGCAATGGTGGTCCAATACTGGACCAATATTTATTATTTATTGACCCTATATTGGCTTACAATATTGGAAAAATATATTTTGCTCATGGGCCCAATATTGGCCATAAGCCATCCAATTTTATATCAATATTGGTCCAATGATTGAACCAATGTTGTGCCAATGATGGCCCTATGTTCTCTTACAACAATTATTTTCAAGCTGCTATTTTTAAATAAATTAATTAGATAATTTCGAGCTACTTACATAGTTAATATTTTTAATGAATCTGGTATAATATAGTATAATTCATTGAAATAATGTGCTCTGTTTAAAACACCCATTGTTGAGATATTAGTGTATTCCTATATGTATTTGACTGAGTTCTCGCCCTGCTATTTTTAAGCAATCAATTGCTTTTAAGTCAATAATGGGCCAATATTATCCCAATAATTGGCTCTATATTGACTGCTTGTCTTGGGTCAATATTCTTCACCAATATTGGACCAGTAAGGGGTGCCGATATGAAGCCGATGCCACAGCTGCCAATGGAAAACCATTATTGGCGCAATATGCAATAGCCACGATGCCAAGATTACCAACGGAATACCAATATTGCCCTTGGAAAGCCAATAAAGGACCAATAAAGGCCACCCACATAAATGCCGATACCAAGATTACCGATGGGGAACAATTGTTGGGCCAATATATGCCTGCTATGTGGGCTTAGCTGTAATGTGGAAATATAGCAAGTATTTTGTCCAATTATGCAGGCACATTACAATTATGGATTTTCAATTATACTTTTAATCACTAAAATTTACAGGAAAATACTTGCAGGAATTCTGCCAACAAAATCCTATAAACTACAGCTTTTACAGGTTTCCATCCAAATTCACTGTATATATTTAACCGTGTAATGCATATATTTTATACACACAAAATAACTGAATTTTACAGTATATGCACCATAAAAATTTGTTTGACATTGGATAGACCTACTAAATTAACGTATTTATCAGTGCTTTTTTTTAATCTCTACACATTCACAATCTCTGTAAGTGTTTTGATTGAATTAATTTTTAGAGTATACTGTAATTTGTATAGTAATTATTTGTCAGAATTGCTGCCAGTAAAATATTGCAAAAATTGATAATATTTAACATATTCCCCAAAGTCACTTAAAACCTTTTAAAACACACCACAAAAAATGCACATATAACCCAGGAGCTAGCAAACATTTGTAACACATCTCAAGTACAAAAGGTTTGAGTGATTAAATATGTTGACAGACTGACAGAGTCCCATGAAACGTAATTCTTAAGTGCAGCAAATAGTGCCTTAAGGAGAGGGGGCCAAGACAAAGTTTGTACAGGAGTCAAATTTCTAAATTGATCCAATCATGTTGAAAATTATACCATGTTATTTATTTGTCTAATCACAAGGATCCAGAAAAGGTATAGTTTGTACTATATATAGCCTAAAGTTTCAGAGCTATAGGCTAAAAACAGCAAAAATCAATAAAAAGGGTCAATTTCTTTTTTTTTTTTTTTTTTTTAGTATACTGTAATTTGTATAGTAATTATTTGTCAGAATTGCTGCCAGTAAAATATTGCAAAAATTGATAATATTTAACATATTCCCCAAAGTCACTTAAAACCTTTTAAAACACACCACAAAAAATCACGGAGCGGACCCCTGCCTTGGATTAGTGGGAAATTGCTCCTTCATCTGACAACAAAAATACCGCTACCTCACTTTTTGTTTTGCGGTGATTGTCAGATTTTCCTCTAGGGACGTTATATTTCGAAATCTCCGAATCAACCTTTAAACAAAATTTATTTTGGTGGTGGGGAACAAATACTTAGAGGAAGGGCGGTTTATATTCAAAAGCGAACTTTCTAACCTTTCATTCGACAAAATAGCATGAAAGCCACTAATTTTAGCGATTCTTGTCCTTTTTAGCTATTTTAGGATTTTTTTTTTTGCGCTTTTCAGAATGGGGGGGGGGGCTTCCGCCCCTCGCCCCACTGGTTACGGGCCTGGCTACATGCACATTATAACCCAGGAGCTAGCAAACATTTGTAACACATCTCAAGTACAAAAGGTTTGAGTGATTAAATATGTTGACAGACTGACAGAGTCCCATGAAACGTAATTCTTAAGTGCAGCAAATAGTGCCTTAAGGAGAGGGGGCCAAGACAAAGTTTGTACAGGAGTCAAATTTCTAAATTGATCCAATCATGTTGAAAATTATACCATGTTATTTATTTGTCTAATCACAAGGATCCAGAAAAGGTATAGTTTGTACTATATATAGCCTAAAGTTTCAGAGCTATAGGCTAAAAACAGCAAAAATCAATAAAAAGGGTCAATTTCGGTTGTATAGGGGTCAAATTTTAAAGTTGCTCCGACTTGGATAAAAAAAAGGGTGCGAATTATTGGTGGAGTTCATAAGATTAAAATAAGGAATAGTTTGGACTGCTTGAATGCTATACCGATGTTGGGGGCACAGAAGTTCAATGTCCATTGCATTCAATGGGGCTTGACCTTGTTTCCCCCTACTTTGTTAAGCAAGCATTTGAGACAGTCAAAACTATTCCTTATTTTAATCCTATGAACTCCACCAATAATTTGCACCATTTTGTATCCAAATCGGAGCAACATTAAAATTTGACCCTGTTTTTGCTGTTTTTAGCCTATGGCTCTTAAACTTTGCATTGTAGATGCAAACTTTGCATTGTACAAACTATACCTTTTCTGAATCCTTACGGTTAGACAAATAACGTTGTATACTTTTTAACACGACTGGATCAATTTAAAAATTGACCCCTGTACAAACTTTGTCTTGGCCCCCTCTCCTTAAGGCACCATTTGCGGCACTTAAGAATCGCGTTTCAGGGATCCCTGCCAGATTGTCTACATATTTAATCACTCAAACCTTTTGTACTCGAGATGTGTTACAAATGTCTGCTATAGCTCCTGGGCTAATACACTCAGAAGTTAAAATCTTTACCTGGTTGACAAGCAATATGGATCACCTTTTTGTTTGGGCATGTCACGTTTTGCCACGCAAACGAATCATACATTTCAACTGGATCATAAAGACTTGCCCAGATGATTGGCACATCTGATTCATTTTGCCAAACATAAACAGGAACATTTTCTCTCTCATAGCCCAACTTTAAACATAAACGTTTGACCGTGGGTTTCTCAAGCGAATGTGAACAAACAGCTCCCCAGGGTTCTTCATTCAGTCTAATTTCAAGTCTTCCTAAATAAGGTGGGTCATTAGCGTCATCTACTAGTCTCCACTGGAAGGAATCTTGTTCTGCAACATATATTAACAACAAAAACAACATCATCATAAGTAACAACAGCAATAGCAATAACAATAACAACAATAACAATAAAATAATGATGAATGCTCTCTGTCACACAGTAATTGTTGTAGCGGAAATGGCCTAGGTTAATAATATAACCGTGTCTTTGGTTAATCAAATTGTAAAACAATGCTTTATTGCAGGGGTGTCCCAACCTCCGGCCCGCGGGCCATTTGCGGCCCGCGAAGTACTTCCCAGAAAAAATGAAATGCATAAATATCCATAATATAATAGATTTAAAAAGAATGTCATTTGAATAAGTTCAATTTCCTCAATCTGAAACCAAACTTTCCTAAACATCGTTGGAAGATTAGTCCAATTTCATCAATCTAAAACCAACATTTTCTAAATAGTATGGGAAAATTAGTCCAAACTTCATCAAATTGAAGCCAAACTTTTTGAAAATTTGCTATAAAAAGGTCAACATTTCTCTGGAAAAGGAAAATTTATGTTAAATGTGCTCCAAAATCTGCATCTTCGGTGTAGCTATGGTCCCCTTTTCAGCAAAAATTGGTATATGATTCTCGTAGGCACGTCATAAACCAAACTTGAGCCCCCTCATTACATGCTTGCGGCCCGCAATAGTTGTGGATTCAACCAATGCGGCCCCTGTGTCAAAAAAGTTGGACACCCCTACTTTATTGGAACAAAACGGTAATATTTTGATAGGAGCCCTTGAGCTGCATTTGAGCACATATAGTTTGCCATGCTTTCCGTTTTCTTTTCTATGAGATATTTGCTTTCAAACATCTTAAAAAAAGAACATTGATGTCCGAAAGACAACATCAAAATTATTTTTAAAAAATTTAAAAAATACTTTGCAGCTTGAATTCTTCCAAATATCAATATTTATTGTTGCCAGACATGTGTAGAAATTATGTAATGATGTTTTTCCTTGTATATTCAATTTATTTTAATATTTTTGAAATACAAACATAATGTCCGTGAAAACCCTGTTTATTACGTTATCCTTCACAAAGCAGTTGCTAAATTTGGTAAAACGTCTATCAAGATATTCATTGTGCATCTAATTTCAAGGTAGTGTTTTCTTCAGGTCACAATGACTATTAAAAATTGTAAGAAATGTTGAACCTTTTTTAAAAAAAAAAATGCGACCTTTTAAGGAAGTGTAGTATGTTATATACATTTCTCAGCAACCAAACAAGCTGTTTAAATATTAATCAAGAGTGGCATATACGCTCATTTTCCGACCACAAAAATTATATAAACTTTTAATCAGATATGTATACATCTTGGTCAATGGGAGATGTAAAAAATTGTCAAAAATGTTTACTACGTTGGCCATGGAATGATATGGTGTCAATTAAATGTATCTTTAGAATAAATTAGTAAAAGGTATCTTAATATTTGTTTATTATGAAGTCTAATTTTCAGGCAGAATTCAATACTCAACAAATTGGAGCATATTTCTTGAGTTCAATTAGCTACTCAAACTTTAACTACGTACAAATAAAAATTGTTACCAGCAACCTCTCTGATAATGTCATTAGTTGGCATATTTTGTTGCTTTAAAGTTTTGATAACGTAATAAACCCTATTCTTTTGCTGTACAAAATGTTTGTATGCATACTGTGCAGAAACGTAAGAAGTGTTGTTAGCAATATTTATTATTTTTCCCGTAATAAACTTAAATGTTTAAAACATAAAACATATGAGTTTCTTATGGACAAAGACATATCTCTTATTTAAATTTATAATTATATTATAATTGAATACTTATACAATTAAATATTATAGGTAATTAAGTTTATTGCGAAACACAATAACCTGATTAACACCGTGTGTTTTTTATCCCTATTGGGTTTCCAGGTTACTGTTTGTTTGGGAACCAATTGTGGTGCACCCTGTTATCTTCCACAGCCAATCAGAATGCTGTATTTCAGGGGAAGCTCTTACAGCCGCCAGGCTTTCATGGAAACGGTCACTTCCCTATTTGCCGCCGGAGATATATGACGCCCTTCTGTTTTTATTATTTCGTCGGGTGTATAACATAGTGACGGATGTTAAACAAAATACGATTTTTTTTTTTGTTTCTGAGAAAATCGCATTTGAAAAATCGCGAACTCTTGAGGGTCCATATACACATCCCCACATACGATTTAAACAATCAAATCCGATTAAGAAACTAAATTAACAACTGGAAATTTATTTTAGCTAATATTCATGAATTCTTACTTGATAAACTGGATGTAATACATTGGAAAAGTTAAGCATCATATCCATCACACCAAAAAATACACAAATCGGCGATTATGTTCATGACATAGTGACGGGTGTTGATTTTTCCCTATACTAAAGCGTTATTTGGCATCTGTCATTATGGAAAACAATAATCGGCGTTTTCTAAACATCCGTCAAACCAACGTCCGTCACCGCGAATCTCCTCAATTTGGTTTATTACATAATGACGGATGTTGAATGGATAGCCGCGATTCGCCGTTTTGAACTGTAAATATAATATAAATTTCTACTAAAATCGATAATTATAAATTAATTACATATTTTGCTTGTATCAGTTATAAAATTTAAGATGAGAATATTTACTAATAAAAGTATTTAAAAAGCCTCGGTGGAAATCAAGTATACACTTCTTTGACAGAGGGTTCAACATCCGTCACTATGTAATACACACTCTAAAAATTATTTTACTCAGTGCTGGGAGTAAAGCGTGTTGAGTAAAAGGTTGAGTCAAGATTTAATCAGCATGGCGTAAAACACAAATTCCCCTTTTACTCCTCACCCGAGTAAAATTGTGAAACACATGTTGAGTAAATCAGTTTTGAAATCTAACTCAACGTTGCGTGACAAGTAGTTTGACGCAGTGACGGAATCAGAACTTACACCGCGTTGATTCTGAGGATCCTACGCAACGTTGAGGAACTCAGACACGTGCAGCCAAAGAATTGCCATGGACATATCAACGAGCTTCAACGGCAGGTGACAAGCTGGTGTGTCGCGGTAGTGCTGGTCATTCTGATATTTTACATCAACAAGTTATAATCAGAAAATAATGATAATTATTGCGGTGCCAAGGACTTGTCATGATTGTGAACTTGGCGAGATTCCGGCGTATTAACCCAACTATGTCTACGGAACCTGATATCAAGCTATGAATTCGGCAACCTTAATTCACCGTTGATGCATGTATCACTGCACTGTGAGCGCTGTGTATTCAAATGGGGATTCGCTATTGCTCAGTAAAGTAGGTTATCGCAAGCCATAAAGGCCATAACGTATTGCCGCAACGCGTTGCGACATTTCGGCAACGCGTTGCGAGAAAGTAGCAACCCGTTGCGGCGTCGGCCAATTAGAATGACGAATTTCTGTGACGTATTTCAAAAATTAGACCCACAACGCGTTGCAAAGTATCTAGCAACGCGTTGTGGAAACTCACAACGCGTTGCAAGCCTTCACATTTTTTTTTTTTTTTTTTTTCTATGTCTACGGAACCTGATATCAAGCTATGAATTCGGCAACCTTTCACCGTTGATGCATGTATCACTGCACTGTGAGCGCTGTGTATTCAAATGGGGATTCGCTATTGCTCAGTAAAGTAGGTTGCATTTATGCCAGCATTTACAATTAATCTGACAAATCTATGGCCTATAGTTTTACTGGTGCATGTACATCGGTACACGACTACACGACGTGCAGCGTGTATCTACATATCATATCATGATTTTGAACCATAAATGGCCTTCGAAGAAAAAGGTACTTTTTTTTTTTTTTTTTTTTTAATCATGCATTTCTGTGACGTATTTCAAAAAATAGATCCACAACGCGTTGCGGCAATACGTTATGACCCTTATGGCCTTCACAACGCGTTGCAAGCCTTCACAACGCGTTGCGAGCTTCACAACGCATTGTGAACTTCACAACGCGTTGTGAAGGCAATAATTGGGTCATAACGTATTGCCGCAACGTGTTGCGAAGGTTTGCAACGCGTTGTGAAGGTCGCAACGCGTTGTGAGATTTATATTTTTGAAATACGTAACAGAAATTCATGATTTTGATTGGTCGACACCGCAACGCGTTGCCGAAATGTCGCAACGCGTTGCTAAAATGTCGCAACGCGTTGCCGAAATGTCGCAACGCGTTGTGACTTTCTCACAACGCGTTGCGGTAATACGTTATGACCCTTATGGCTTGTGGACCTTAGCAACGCGTTGTGAAGCTTGCAACGCGTTGTGAAGCTCGCAACGCGTTGTGAAGGTTTGCAACGCGTTGCAAAGTATCTAGCAACGCGTTGTGGGTCTATATTTGGAAATACGTCACAGAAAATCATGATTTTGATTGGCCGACGTCGCAACGCGTTGCCGAAATGTCGCAACGCGTTGCTACTTTCTCTCAACGCGTTGCAGCAATACGTTATGGCCTTTATGGCTTGCGATAGTAGGTTGCATTTATGCCAGCATTTACAATTAATCTGACAAATCTGTGGCCTATAGTTTTCCTGAGTTCAATTAGCTACTCAACACGTTTAACTACGTACAAATAAAAATTGTTACACCGCACACCTTCTCTGATAAGTCATTAGTTGGCATTATTTTGTTTTTTAAAGTTTTGTACGTAATAAAACCCTATTCTTTTGCGTACCAAAATGTTTGTATGCATACTGTGCAGAAACGTAAGAAGTGTTGTTAGCAATATTATTATTTTTCCCGTAATAATTAAATGTTTAAAACATAAAAACATATGAGTTTCGTATGGACAAAGACATATCTCTTATTTAAATTATAATTATATGATAATTGAATACTATACAATAAATATATAGGTTATTAAGTTTATTGTGAAACACAATAACCTGATTAACACCGTTGGCCAGGTTACTGTTTGTGTGGGAAACCAATTTGTGGTGCCACCCTGTTATCTTCCACACAGCATCAGATGCGTGTTGTATTTCAGGGAAGCTCTTACAAGCGACAAAGCCAGGCTTTCATGGGCGGATGAAACGGTCACTTACCCTATTTGCTCGCCGGAGATATATGGACGCCCTTCTGTTTTTATTATTCGTCGGGTGTATAAACATAAAATAGGACGGATCTGTTAAACAAAATACGATTTTTTTGCTTTTGTTTCTGAGAACAATCGCATTGAAAAATCGCGCAACTCTGAGGGTTCCGTATCACACATCCACCCAATACGCTTTAAACAATCAAATCCGATTAAGAAAAGAAATTAACAACTGGAAATTGATTTTAGCCTATTTATCATTAATTCTTCCTTGATAAATGGATGTAATCATTGGGAAAAGTTAAGCATCATATCCATCACACCAAAAAATCGCAAATCGGCGATATGTACATGTACATATTGATGGATGTTGATTTTTCCCTAACTAAAGCGTCATATTTTGGCAGCGTTTCATTATGGAAACAATAATCGGCGGTTGGTCCTAAAACATCGTCAAACCAACGTCCGTCACCGCGAAATATTCTCAATGTGGTTTAATAATGACGGGACACGTGAATGGTTAGCCGCGATCGCGCTTTGAACGGTAATATAATTTAAATTCTACTAAAATTTTTACTTTGGCATTTTGACGTATGACGGTCGTGATGTGCGTAGACGCGTGCTCTTCGTGAGGTCCACAGATCCACCGTATTTTCTGCTTGATTTGAAGTTATTTTCACCTTTGTGATAGTTTTGAGGATCAGAAACAAATAACCTTGCCAACCACGTATTGAACTATTTTTGGGATATATGTGATTTTCACGAAAGGAAAGAAGGGATTTCGGTAATAATTGGCATTATGGCAACCGGTACACGGAGACAACTGGCGGGAGTTTCGAACAATACAAATAAACACGTCAAGGGCCAACATTCAACGTAATTGAAAACCCAGAGGTACGTATGTCAGCGAGTGTAACACCGGCAAGTAAAACTCAAAACAGGACTATATAGATAAAGAAGACAAAGAAGTGAGTAGTTCATCGTTTAAAACATTATTGTGGGGATGAAGGCAGGAAGAGAACTTGGATCTAAATTAGATAACAAAAACAGGAGAAATTCAGAAGGTTGGTGTGCGTGGAAAGAACGAGACAGCGAAACTGTACCGGAATTGAAAAGGCCTTGTAGACATGCACTCGCACAGGGCCCGCGGCAGCGCACATGAGCAACGTAAAATGCCACCAGAAATGAGAACTGAGTTGGAACAACAAATTAAAACTCTGCGCCAGAGAACCAATTTGTTACTGAGTGAATGCATGGACAGGAAGAGGAAGTTATTTTCATAAGTGAAGAGAAGAGAAGGAAGATGCTGAACACGAAGATTGTTTTGATTAGACTGTGTGATGTTTTGAACATGAATTTGGATTAGAACCAAGGAGGACGTGAGATCAGTATGCGTGGCGAATGTGCATAGGTTGTGCTCAAAACAGCAGGAAAAAGAGAGACGGGACTCTGCACAGTGGGCCAGATTTCTTGATTTCGGTCAATATAAGAACATCGCTACGTTGGAGAGTTTGGCCATCCTAAAGGACTCGCCGGATAAGGACGAGAAGGAGGCCTCATAATGATCAATAGTATATTTCACCATCAATTTCGAGTTGGTGTTTGACAACGACTTTCATGCACGCAAGTGTTTTTTATCCCCAAAATACACTGTATCAAGAAACGGAAAAGTCTGATAAAAATCAGGGGCATGCTCTCTGGAAAAAAAGCAAAAAGCTTGGAGGCATGCCTACATTGCAAGGAACATTGCTTACTTATATGAAGAAACAGGGAAGATGTTGCATAGCTGGCCCTTTGTCATGGAGCTTGTAAGTGAGCCTATGGATGGACCCTTTGTCCTTCATACTACAAAAGAGGCTACATGAGGAAGCCCTTATAAACAATACCGAATTACCTATTAGTTATGCTACTAAGATTGGGATTATATAACGTCTTTACACAAAGCAGACTCTGGAATACAACACCATGGCCCATGACCGCGCTATTTATATCTAGGAGCAAATAACGACTATATGAGCTAATCAATTCCCCATGGCGCAGTTCAATAGCTTTCATTCCCAATTGGATTGACTACAACATCCCCTGGACTTTTAGTATTGACTTTATGATACCCGGGACGTGCATGGTCAGATTTTGTTAACATTTGTCTCCATCAAAGGTACTGAACAGAGCCTTGGTCGATTAGCATGACGTACCAGATAGCGCTATGGTATGCGTTGTATCGTAAACCGTTCGTGTTGTTTTTGGCAATTCCATTAGTGTCGGCCCCCCAGAAACAAAAATGCCAAAAATGAGGCCTTTCCACCCCAAGAAAACGAGAACCCATCAATATATGTTGCTAAATATATAGCGCAAATCCTTGCAACGCGGGCATTGTGGTTCTTGGGGTGGAAAGGGGAGCGTAAAGGTCTTCAAATATGGACATTTCATTTACCCATGGAAAGCCCTTGTAGTTTAATAACTTACATAAGAACGACTTTTGGGGATATTTATGAAAGGGGATTTTTTGAAAACCAGCAAAAGTTAAAATTTGAGCATGTCGCCTTATTCATGAACGAAATGTTTCAGTTCATCCGTTCTCATGAAAACTATAGAGACGCCCTTCATTCTTTATCCGGCGAGTTGGACCCTTGGTACTATGATTTTGTGATGCGCATCCGAATCTGACTGTTATTATGCTCTCAGATTAAAAAAAAAGAAAAAAATAAAAAGTTCCCCCAAAAAACAACACAGCCTCTCGACTCTCGGTCAATAACACTAAATCTACCTTGAGCAGTTTTGCGTAATAAATTTGGTACTAGGGACTATTGTGATGACTGAATCCTAATCTGGACTGTTATAATGCTGTCAGATTAACCGTTTTATTCATACAGGGGGTCCCGAAAATAAAACAACCACCAAGCGCCTCTATTTTGATACTAATTTACATATGTAAAAATATTTTAAACACCTTTTATAAACTGCAGTTCATAGCTTTAACAACGAAAACAGTCTCTTCAGATCGGGTTTGTAAAATGGTGAAACGAAAGCCGTTTAAAGGAACAATAACTGAAATGATATTTCTATCGGGCCAGATGGTAAAGGACCAAAGACTCGCAACAAAATCATTAACAGTTTATAAATAAACATTCTCTTGATAAAATATTTGATACTTTAATTCAAATATCAAACTATTTTTTTTTCTCATAGATAATGTATCTAAGTCATAAATAACACTCTTTCATAGTTTGGATTGAATAAAGTTGAACCACTATGTGCGGGCATCCACTTGGCCCTAACACAGAATGTAACGTTGCAACACAATTCTATGGTGTGAACGCTCTGTAAATTCGCGTAATTTTAACCAATCGACATTGATATGGAAGGGAAGATTTAAAGTTCTTTCTTGCTGACTCTGAAAAATGAAGTCAATATAGTTCTCAGAATGAATGAGAGACTGAAGTTCAGTTCACTGTTTACCATTCTATTCTCCACATTACCACCCCCTCCCCCCAATTGAATACATGTACAAAAAGTGACACAAAACGGGAATTTCCGTACTCTTGCGAAAATTGTTGCATATTTCCGATTGGCAAATGTGATTCGCGTGGAAAACAAAAAAAAATGCTTCCCCCAAACAGACCTTTGTGGTAGCACTTTTCTTTAGACGCTGTATTCGAAAATATGATAACAAATAATAATATTAATATAATAAGGCTTATGGGCCGCATAACTTTGAAATATATTGATAAAAATAATAAATATGTATTAATTATAATAAGCCTTATGGGCAGCACTCCATAGGCCCTATGTGCCCACCGCGAGCCACAAGCAGATTTTTCTTAATGAGGGGCATTAGGAAGGCCCATCTAGATCCCTGGGAGGCGGCTGGTGGCAGCCGAATCCGAAATTTGTTGTATCATTCCACCTTACATTATATAGGGCTGAACTTTATTGGTGGTTAGAAGGTGGGCAATTATAGTCAAAAAAAGTACTAGTCACTTTTATAACCGAAGTGCGGAAATAAGTGATCAAATTCGACCCTTGACTATATATTCGCACTTCCAATCAGAAAAAGATACTGAAATGTTTCAGGGGACATGTTGTAGGGATAAAAAGGAACAATTTAAGTATATAAAAAGACAGAGAGTTTCCAGAGTCATATATTAAGGCTGTGATTGATAACAACAACTTGAAATCTGTCATTTTTTGAGCATTTTTGGGGAAAAAAATACCTGAAAAATTACTTTGTGTGTCCGTGACTCAGTTGGTGTTTGGGGTACCCCGGCGATTCCATAGAGTCAAACAATTTCAGATTTACTAGTGTCTGGATGTTTAATGGGTATTGGAAAATAAATTGACATTTTCGAAGGGGTCGGACTTTTGGCAATTATTGACACCCCTGGCACCACCTGTCTCTGGTGCCATTGCCGCTTAGTGTGCGTTTTGTCTACGCAAGAGATTAAAAATTATTTAGTAACTGGAAAAATCTGAAAAATGGAAGTAAAATTAGATCAGTCAAGACCTGCACAAGTATGAAAAGACGCAGAAGGTAAAGCAAATCGATTTCCCGCCTTAGAAACGAAGGATGACAAGTTTATCCCGCATTCGTGTTCACAAGACAAGAATCTGGTGGAATTCAAAACAAACGGAAAGACATGTGAAAGCTTGAAAGCTTATAAAGAAGACTCAAGAACTAAGAAAACAAAATTCTATAGGGCCTAAGATGATGTTTAATTAGCCATAGCCTGTGAAAACAAATGTTCAAACCATAATTTGACTACTTTATAAAAACATAATTCTCCTAGCTTGAGGCCCAAGTGTAAAAAATCGTATTGCCAATCCATTGTTTTCCATGTCTTGTTCTTCTCTCGGGACGAATGGATTGTATTGTGCGTGCCACTATGAATTTGGCAGCCTCGGCTGAATGAACATGCATGTTGGGGGATGTGGTGCAAAAAAGCTGAATTCGTTTTTTTTTTTCATTATACACTTGACAAGCTATAACTTTCAAACTTTGAGGGAGTTTTAGTTGATTAAAATGAAACCTAAAGGTATTAAATCTCAAATTCTAAAAAATGT
>JAMKCH010059678.1:0-15917 GCA_023653785.1 Ophioderma brevispina | reverse complement strand
GCAATACGATTATTAGGATTGTATTGAGAGCTAGTTGTAGCTAGTTATCGTGTTTACATTTATCCTAATGATTTCATTTAAACTCAGAATTGATTTTTCTCTGCTATCGGAATACATGTTTTTCAATAGACTTTCGCTGAATTTACTTTTTCATCCACTGGCACATCCCCTCATTCACTGCCCATACCTTCGGAAAAGTACTAGAGGTGACACGAGGGGTTGAATCGACTATAAATGTTTCTTTCAAATACAAGAAATATCACAAGTGCATTGATTGCATTGACTCAGTTGTTTTTGTGTTTAAAACCGGTGACCTCTCATGTCTTGCGCGCCCAGTGGCGGCGTAAACAGACCTTTGCAAATGGGGGGGGGGGGGGGGGCTGAAGTGAAGGGTGCCAAGGCTTTTTTTGAGGGGGCAAATTTAGGTCATTTTCCATAGACACGCTACAAAAAAGTCAGTCATTTGGGGGCTGAAGGGGGGGGACAAGGGTTCTGTTTGGGGGCGGCGCCCCCCGCCCCCCCACGCATGGTTACGGCCACGGTCTGGCCCGCCACAAAATGGGCGATGGGGAAGTTCCGGTTGTTCCAGTCGCCCCCGACTATTCATTACGTGCGAGACGGCTATCCATTATCGAGGTCAGTGTTCGAAACATGCAGATGACGAGCTGGCTTTCCATCATCTGGGACGTAAAAAGCCGTAATTAGACCTCGAGTCATGTTTGGGCAAGGACCTGTAGATGTCTCCTTGCAATGGATGGGCAAAAGATATTAATTTCCCCGACTCAGTGCCGTCCGTATCCAGGATTTTGACACAATAATGTAGGATTTGGGAGGAAACGGTTAACATACTCGCTTCCCTTGCCGGCTGACTTATTTCTCCCTTTTCCTTGCCCCATTTTCTCCATGACCTTCAAAAGGTCTCCCCATTTTTCCAAGGGTTGCCAGAGCGCCCAATTCGCTCACCCCGACTAACACCGCTGCTTTCCGTGTTTTACTTCAGAAAACACGAATAATGCCACCGTTAGTTCCGCTAGATTAGAACGCGTCCACAAGTACTGTACTAATTACCGGTATTTAAAGTTTACGGACCGGACTTAACCCTGCTCTCTTCGGCATTAAATCGTGTCGGATTAAGCAAAGTTAGGTCCGATAGAGGTAACCCCGACGCGCGTCCCCACTGCCAAATTTATATCCAACACTAAACCGATCAATTTAGGTCGTTATTAAGGAACTTATTTGACCGCATGTGGAGACGATTACAATAGGGTAACAATAGGCGTGAGGGGAATTATTGGATTTTTTTTTTTTTAATTTAAATTCCGTCGGACTTAGTTAATACCTGTAATAACTACCCGTGGACACGACTTCTGTGTTTGTTTGGAATATTATATAAATGTTCTGGTACAAAATTGCACATTTTCTTTGTGATGTCGAAACTCATTGTTCAGACATCTGGTCTGATCTTTTCAATTATTTGACCAAAGTCGTGGCTTTCTGTTGTCGAGGCAAATGTTTGGTTTTATTTTCAAAACAACCGCTTTTCATCTGTAATCACTATATGAACTTTTTCTTCTTTTTCAAAAAGTTAGAGTTTTGTAAATTTGCTGAAATGAAAACCAGCATCATTTGAATCTCTTGCTTTATTTACCACCGTGAAATAATATAATTAAGATTAATGGGAATGTCCCACCTCTTTTCACTCTTTTATAGTGGGGCATGTATTGGTTTACAATATAAAGTCTTGTTCACAAACCATCTTTACGTGCAACAAGCAAGTCTAGGTGAAGTACCTGCGGCGCAAAGTACTTACTCCCCATTTGGCCCAATTGGTATTACACTGGTTTTGAGTCCTTAGGGGTCACAAAAATATAGTAAATGATGTTTTTTGTTTAAAAATGTGTTACATTTGTAGGGGGTGGTCTTTTTTTGCAATAACACCAATTTGATGGCAAGAGTAACTTAAGTCACCCATAGCAACAGTTGGTAAACATAGCAACGTACAACTCAGTGGTGATTATCTAGTTAAGGCAGATAACAGGGTGTCAGATAAAAAATTGGATTTTGAATTTTGTCTAAAAATTTTAACAATTTGTTGTTGTTTGGGCCACTTTTAAGGACTCGTAGAAAACACGTTTGACGTTTTAAATTAAGCAATGAAACATGATTACCCATTTGAGCGCAAAAAAGTACTACCTTAAGAGGCTAGACACGATAGATCTCTCCGAATTTTTCATTGAAACTCTCGTAATGACAACTTCCATCCGATGGTAACCACAATCCAAAATAAAAAATTGGGGTCACCGACCTCGTTTTTCGTATAATATTGATTCAAATACATATTTTTTTGCCATTTTTGATCACATTAGTACACAGCTATGGAAATTTATTTTACGACGACTTTTAATTATAAAAAAAATTTCTGCGCGGAAATTTTTGATGGCAATTTTAATAAAAAGTTCGCACTCAAAGCTCGAGATAAGAAAGAAAAAGATGGGGTCACCGAACCACTTTTCTCAATAATGTAACCAATAACACGTTTTAGTGTTCAAAATTGTGAGAAAACTTTCTATTGCGACCTTCGATGCGTCACAGACGCAACATAATAGTTCGCAAAATCACGCTCTAATACTCCTCGCCCGTATCGATCACGCATTTCATAAGTAGAGCAACCAATATCCTTTTATTCTTAATAGTTTGCCTTTTATGAGAAGTACTTCTCTGAACGTCTGGGGAAATTGGGATCATTAATTGAACAACATACAATACACTGTGTAAAACAAGAAAAGTAATGCTGCAACACCGTTAAATTATGAGGTTTGGAATTTCCGGAGTCTTTTACTGGCAATTCTGGCACACAATACTATAAATCAGCCTAAAACGTGTTGGTCCTTTAGGCTACTACGTACATTGTCACTGACGCCGTACCTTTTAGAGAGCAAGATGCATCTCTTTCAATTCCCAAATCGTTATATTAGGAAAATAAAAACTTGTAACAATGCGTGAAAATCAAATAATGTTAGTAGATAAATTTTGGTCTTCCCATGTTTCATCATCCCGTATTATCGTCTTTGAAATTACCTTAGTCTTTGGAATTTAGTGACAGGAAGGGGAGGGCAGATAGAGGTATAGCGCTGAGGGTGAAGGGTAACTTTTTCAGGTAGGGATATGTTCGCCAATGGCGGCCCCGAATTCCGACTGGTGACAAGGGACCCGATATTTCACATCATTTTCATATGCCTTTGGACTCAGTGTAATTTCGAAAAATTTGCAGGTGCAGGAACTAAAGTTTGGCTAAATTTTAGCTTCTTGGGTAAAATTTGCAAAAGGGGACCTAGAACGGAATTAGGGCCAAAAAATGTTGGATTGTCCATAGAAACTTTAGAGTTGGGGTCGGTCGCTCGGAAAAACTTTTTTTTGTTTTAAATGTCCAATAGCAAACTATATTGAAACATGTTTGTTTGTATTAATAAGGTCAATCAAACACTAAAATCCCGTTAATTCATTACTCAAAATGCATCTTTTACATTATGAAACCAAACTAACATGCTAAGAAACTGTTTAAAAAACCTCTTTTTTAGGATTCAGAAAGTTAAAATTGAAAAAAAAAAATTCTTAGGAATGTTTTTTTCAAAATTAAGGGTCGTCATTCTTTTGCACAGTAAAAGAAAAAAAATTCCTGATTTCCAAAATTAGAGCGGTCGGATGAGGACAATCAATTTTTTTGGCCTGCCTCTCTACACACACAAGTAGGCCTACCGTTCTATTCTCATTCACACTCATCGACGACTTCCGCGTGTTTAATACGGTTTTTTACTTGGGCTGCACTTTCAAACTTAAGGATGCCTTTCAGATCCAACACCTTCATTTGTTTATATTTCTCATCCTCGAGAAAATGTTATTTCCAATTTAAAAGTCGATCCGGAACGGTTCCGCCCATAGGCCAAATTTGTTGTCACTATCCGTATACGGAAATCAGAAATTCTATCTACCAGGTCATTTCGCACGTAAATTCGCACACAATTCTTAGCCCATGAGATCAGATAAGAATCTCGGCTTAAAAGGTATTTAGAAAATTTCTAAAAATCATTTGATCAATTTGAAGGGGTGGTTGGGACAAGCTACGAATAGGCCTACATATAATTATAATAAAGTGCATCTGCAGAAAACACACAAATATGAATCTATTCTACAATTAAATCTGGTCTTTTTGTTTTAAAACTAAAAACAAGTACAAATTGTCAAACCTATACGTTCACAATCCTCATGGGGAAATATAAACCTAATTCGCCATGATTCATCCAGGGTCATTTTGGGTGATTTCACCCGTTTTTTTTTCCTGAGAGGATGTTGGAGTCTCTTGGCCGTTTTAGGTTGACCGTCACGTACAGGCATCTCTCGCGCTTCCATAGTTTTTAGTTGCGCATATAGACGCAATTGCACGACGGCAGCTGCTGATTTTACGCGGCGCGAGTCACCACTCAGAACCCACGCATGCATTTTTGTGGAAATCCAACTTGACAGTGCCGAATCTAGTGCGCGTAGCTAACGTGTCCTAGCCCTCCTTAAGTCCACAAATCGCTTTTTATTGATTTTGTATTCTCGTAATCAATTGCCCGCATCACACTTCGTGGGTTTTTATATCACCCATGCAACGTAAACACGTCTGTCAATACAATTTACACATGAATAGCGGCCGCTCCATTACTCTCATTTCATTGGTGACGTCAATTTCTGATCCGACCAGCTTGGGGGAGATTTTGGAAATTCCTGATGTATGTTCATGACTTTCGAGAGACTTTTTAGACATCATCTTGTCCAAATTATATGCGCAATGATAATGGAAAATCCGGTATGGCCGGCTCTCGGAAGCCTGAAAACAGAATTAAATAAGACTTTCCGTTGTTTTGATGCTGGTTGTTTTTTTTATGTTTGTAAACTGTGCGGCCATGAGTCAATCCCGGAAATTGAATGGTTGAAAAAGTACTCTCAAATAATCGTAGATATGCGCGATATAATGTGACTAGTGAGATTACTAAATCTTGTCCGGTATATACTTACATCATCCTGAACCCACAGTGTCACCATTGCCGGAGGTGACATTCACTTAATAAGGTGACACTGGAAATATGCATGGCTTGTTCCGCAGTGGACCCAGTTTAACTGGTATTGCAATGGAGTATTAATTGCTGTTATAATTATATGCGCCGAAACGTGTTTGTGGGCGACATCAAGCATGGTTTTCTGACAGCTACAATGTACACCAAATTCGATTGTGTTGTCTATATTAGGTCAGTCACCCGAAATGGTATCACATCGCGAAGTCAGCTTCGGTGACCTTGTCACTAAATTTTGTTATACAGGAGGCGTCAATGGAGAGCTTTGTTTGTGCAGTAAGGAGGGTTAGAGATTGTTAGTCCACTTTGTAGGGAATTTTTGAGAAATCTGGTCCATGGCGTTTAAGCCAATGGAACCGTGCCCTCTCCAATTTGACGCAAAAGTACTTAAGTCAAAATCGATATATTGATATAATTGAAATAATCGAACGATTTTCTTAATTTTTGGCTATATTATCTTTTTAATTGTGTTAGTTGACACTCTGAAATATAAAAAGGGGGGTCCCGACTCGTTTTTGAGCTATAGCTGTTTCAAAAGTTCATTAATTTTTCAAAAGTTTGTACGAGCTCTATGGAAACCGGAAAATATTGCCGTTTTTCAGGCATACATTTCAACAAATCGATCATTTTTGACTTTTCTACTTATGTTCAGAACCTTTATAAGATCTTTTCGGCGCCCTAAAAAAACGGGGTGTCACCGACTTAGTTTTCGAGAAAAAGGACGAAATAGGCCTAAACTTGCAAATTTCCCTTCCAGTGCGTCCTGTTTTTTGCATGAACAAAAAGCGCAGCAATAAGCTTGCGTATTGACGCACTGAATAAGCGCAAACCATGCCATGCCAAGTACTCGTTCTCAATAAATTGGCTCTTGTTAAGCAGAAGCACTAAACTCTGGTATGGAGTGGAGGGGTGGGTTGGCGGGCAGAATGAGTGGTGAGTAGTATGAGTGCATCGCGACATTTTTGTTTTTCAAATTAGGCAAACAGATCTGTTTTAAAATATAGGCCTATACAGAAAATATAAAATTAGGTAATTCAGGTCCATGCAGGGATAATTTGAATAAAACTTAAGGATCTATTTTATCGGATTTAATTTGTTCCGATAAAACCTTCCCCACACCATTTGATGAGTTTCCTAAAAATCGGGTCTGACTTAGAAGCTAAGATTCCCCCTCTCTTCCTGCTCAGGAAAAAAAAAGCCCTTACCAAGAGCGTTACATATGGGAATGTCCGATACAACTACATTAGAAATTAAATGCCTGGCATAAATGTGTGTCTCATTTTGAAAATTGTGAGATATTGGTTCCTGTAGGTCCTAAAAGGCAAACGGCAACATGGCCTAAGTTTTAGCTTGTTGTTTAGGACCCTTTTTCGGCGAAATCTGTCATATAAAGCACCTTGCATGTCATGATCAGGGTCGTATCGCGGGGCTGTGGTGGTTTTGACACTCGAATTCGTAAATAGGACCAACATCCGTTGGCAAAATTGGGCAACGCATTAAACACATTGTACAAAGACCGATCCCCGGCGCCCGACACACCCAATCTACATGTTTGTGTCGTTATTCGTTTTAATGTCGGTTAATGGCGGTTTGTCGGCACCATCGGGACCTTCACCCATACCGACACTCACATTCATGATGAAACGATTCGGGGACCGCTCCCTGGATGTAATTAGACAAAATTGGTCGGCCTATTACTACGCGAACATGAACGATGGCAAAAACGACAACATAAAAAACGCAAACATTCTCGCGGTGAACTGTGCGTGCATGCAGCATCACAGCCGCTACCTGAGAAAGATCCTACGCTCTGACTGCGAGTGCGTAGTGACAGCGCAAAATGACACGCAAGTACGTAGAATGCCGTTCTCCTCCAATTTCCTCTATAACCCTCTTAAGTACGTCCTTGCCGGGTAAGGTCTTCATGTAATAGTTGTTTTCGCGACGCGTATATTTTGTGGCGTGTAGTGACCATTGCGCGCGTGTCTTTGTACATGTGTGCGTCTTGCGAACTGGTGGTTCTATTCCGCAATTCCCTAATACAAAATTGAAGTCGGATTTGTTGGCTCCTTTCAACAACTTTTAGTTGTACTTAGGTCACGTCATAGCCAATTTTCGTATAACAGTCCAGTTTATTCCGACAAAGTCCAGAAGATTTCGCTACTTTTCCTGTGTTTTGTTTACTGCTGCTGTGGCCCGGGTAAGTCAGTTTCTTGTTTCATTTACGGGCTGCATGAATTAGCTGCATGCATGGTGCATGTTGAATTTGCATTTGAATCATACAAATTTTGGGATAATTCTAAGACGCGTAGTTGGAGAAGAAGAAAATTAGTAAACCCGAGCCATTTGTACCGGAACAATATGCCAATAATTTATAAATTTACGGGCACTGACCGTTATTTTACGGATGTACTATGGCCCGTAATTATTTGAAATTCCGTCCATTGACATTAGTGCATTACGAATTCATAACGCTGAATGTAACAAAAATATCCAGTGCACATTAGAAGGGGCCAAAATAAACCTACTTCGAAACACGATATTTTACGGAGGGGTATCGAGGGGGGGTGGGGGGTAACTGGTATTCTGTGTCGGGTAACCACCCGCGTTACACAACAAACACCTGAGACCTGGGCAGGTCTCGAGACGTGGCAAAATATAAGGGGGTAATCACATTCCACCAATGCTTCCTGTCAGTGTCACATAGGGTATCAATTTTACTTTTCAGTTTCATATGTGTATAAAATCAGTAGGAATCTGTTAGAAGTGATTGATTTTTGGTGCTGAATCACATGCTCAAAAACAGAATAAAAAGAACAAGTCCATAAAGTGCTCCATGGAGTGTAAAATCCAGGTTAAAATTCCAATGGTAATTTTGCTTGGCTCCGGATCTCGGATAGCTGGTTGGATAGGGTAGGGTAGTGTTCTCACATTATCGGACACTTATAAGGACTTTCCGCTAAATATTTAAAATAATTCGATATTTAACCCACCAAACACATCCACGTAATGACCATGCCAACTTTACTTGTGGCACTGAAATGGTGTTGGCAATTACGATTGTACATTATCAGCCATCGGCGAACATAACATCGAAGCACTGTGCCAGTTTTCGGACGGCTTTGCCAGTTTTCGGACAGTACCTTGCCAGGTTTCGGACACTTCAGAAAAAGCGAATGTACGTCCGTTTGTGGAACAAATTAAAAAGTGTTAGTTATTTTGGATTCTTCTACATCTTTGGTAATATTTGTGTGTTGTACTGATTGTTTGATTTATACACTGTCGCATTTAACCGAGGAACCGTAAAGTCGTGGACCCATGTTGTCAAGTTCGGCGCCGGCGCCGATGTCGTAATGGTATATAACGCCATCTGTCAGCAGGTGCTGTCATGGAAAATGTGGAAACTACGAGTTTGTGAGTTGGGTCCACAGCCACGCGCAACAGGGGGAAATGGTGTCACTTTCTGTTTGGACTAGTGTTTCTAGACTAATGTTTCCACTGACACGATGGCACGGAAGATTTTTTTGAAAATGTGCCCAAAGTGGTCCCCAGGGGGTTGGGGAGGGGGAAATGGTTAACTTTGGTATACGTTTGACCAAATTGGTGGTTTTTGGGGTGTCTATTGATAGGTTTCGAGCTATGACCAAGTGATTAAAACAGCTTTCAAATTCCAAAATAGCTTGCCGTATATGCCCCCAAATTCAAAATGGCTGCCCTAAAAAAGTGAGTTTTGGACGCATTAGTGTCTATGATGCCAATTGGGAGATTTTGTTCCAGTTTGTAAAGTGTTGGCATCCCGACGTATGTGTTATAGTAAGACAACTTTACAAAATCCATTAATGGCTGCCATATGTAAAACTTATCCATATTCCAAAATAGATGCGTTGTGTGTTTGTTAAAACTTGCCACCAAAAAAATTTTAATTTTTCAAAGCCTTGGTGTTGTATTGTTGACAATATTCTGTACTTTGGTGTCTATCGTTAGGTCATTCGCTTCACAAGGTGGATGATCTTTTCAAATAAAAATAGCTGCTACTTGGCCATTTTTTAAATAAGCCATTGAAAAGAGATTTTCAAGTTCATTGATTATAAATTGACCAATTGTGGTATTTGGGGGTTATTTAGAGGAAAGGAAAATCTGACGATCACCAGCAAAAAGTGAGGTAGCCGTATTTTTGTTGTCAGATCTTGGAGCATTTCCCACTAACCCAAAGCAGGGGTCTGGCCTCCGGATGTTTTGTCTGGTGGGTTGTGAAGCGATTAAGGACGTAGGCAAATGCTTGTTTCTCATTCATTAGGTAAGTAATCAATTTGCAAAATCAAAGGGGCTGGCTGTTTATAATGGCGCCCCCCCAAAACAAAACCTGTATAAAATATCGTTAGATGCAACAACTACGCCTCCCGACAATATACATTGATAAGATAAGAACAGCATCTTATCGGAACCATACAAGTTGAACAAGATGACTTCTTACCGTATCCAAAACACAAGTGGTTCTCAATATGATCCAGCAGAGGTGGTACAATGTCTGGCTGATTCACTGAATACCGCAAGGGTCTTATCGATGCAGTTGTTGCTCCAGCAATGCGCAGACCAAGATATGTTCAATTGTCTGCGGTGCTGTTCCCCAATCACAGGGTTAGTGGTTGTCCTGATCTACGTCCAGTTTGGGGTAGCCCCACTTCTGCAAGGAAACCTTAGATCAAACCAGTTATGGTTCTATATCTGTTGAGACATCGTCAGTACTTGGTTGATAGGAAGTCTTACTTTCCACAAGACGACTCTCTTTAAACTACTTAGAGATGGTTTAAGGGTTGGAATTTGATAAAAAGGTCTATCTCAATTTTTAAGGGCGGTTAGCAACTGGTCTGTCCAGCAATAAGGTGCGCATCTTAGATACTTGGCAGTACGCTCTTGCATGTCCCACAATACACGGTGCCTGGGGAGTAATTCCTGCCTCGGGATGTATAAAGTCTTGCCCGTTGGAGGTGGACCGAAGACATCCCGTGATAAGCGGGCAGGAGGCATTCAACGTTGGTTCAAGCTTCTTGGCAGGGTTGATCTTTCCCGACAAGGTAAGCCACACTCTGCACCCCTGAGTCGCAAAGGGCAAGTCCGTTGATTGTAGGGTATGTGGGCGAGCAACCCCATCTTGTCCAGGTGAGTTTGTCAAGACTTTAGTGAGGTTAAATACTTTACTATTCGTCTTTGATTGGTTTATCATAAAGAGAGTGCGTCCAAGTAAACGCCTAGGTAAAGAGGATTACCGCAGTGCTCCAGGGGTGTATCAGAGCCAGGTAGGCCACCAGGTTACTTAAAGGCGACTCAGACGATTTCCCAGGATGGCACCCTCATTTCTCTGTAAAAAATCGTTGTTTTTGCTTATAGATAATGCTCGTCAAGATACTAATCACTGTGTGGTGAAAATAGCTAAGCTCAAATAGCACGTCCTGATATACCAAAAATCATCACTTATGTAATATTAATTTTTTAAAATGAATATTTGAGAACCCCTGTGTTACACTATACATAAAATGTTACTACATCAACAAAAATTCAGATCATGTCAGAATTTTGGATGGAATAATCATTTTAGGGGCATATCTTTAGTTTGACTATTTTGAATGAATCACGTGAAAAAAAAAAATATATTCCGAATATCTGAGTCAGCCTTTAAGCGCCACTTTGGAGTAACGGTTGCGAGATGGAAAGCACACACCTGTGTCTTGGATGGATTTGCAATAGGTGGTTGTCTCATAAGAAGGAGTGAGTTCATTCAAAGCTTTGGAGTTTCTCTTCGACAACTGTGAAGTCTGGCTCTTGTGCGCTATCTCATTCCAAGATCTTCTGCATAGATAAAACGACAGTTCCTGCACATCCATAGGTTGGGGGTTGGTATTTACATTGAAACAAGTAGTGGTACGCAGCACGACCCCTTGGGGTATCCATTCTTTAGCGTACGCCATCGTCTCTTCGCCTCTAGATGAACAAAGAAAAATTCCTGTTTGCAAGCAATACTGGATGAGCTCAGTCAAGAGGATACCTTGGTGAGTTCCGAATCTTATGGAGTAAGCATCGAATTAACAGTGTCAACATGCTGTCGATCAAACGAACACGAACCTGGTTGCTAAAACAATCTCGAAACCATCCCGACGTGTTCAGTTCGGTTGAGCCTACTTGCAAACATGTTGTGATGTTCCTGGCCGGAAATCTGCTTGTTCTGCGGTATGAGGTGTTCGTCTATCACAGGTGCGATTACGATTGAGCAGGAGAAGTTCAAGAGGTGTAGGTATGGCTGAGAGTGATAGTGGTCTATAGCTCCTGGGATTAGATGGATCTTTCCAGGCTTTAGGAGTGACATACACGTGCTTTCCTTCAGATCTGTGGGAAATCCGTGGGATAAGGTTAGCCATTGTTAGAGCTCGAGAAGCACATCTTTGCTACTGGGCCAAGGTCTCAGCTGCTCAATGAGACTGTTGTCAAGGCCTACTGCTTTCTGGTTAAAAAAAAAAAACGTTTAGCAACACCGGTTTCCAGTACGTCCATGTTGAAGGGGCAAAGTGAAACCAG
Organism: Ophioderma brevispina; assembly: GCA_023653785.1. Lineage (NCBI taxonomy): Eukaryota > Metazoa > Echinodermata > Ophiuroidea > Amphilepidida > Ophiodermatidae > Ophioderma > Ophioderma brevispina. The sequence continues at coordinate 4,233 of JAMKCH010059678.1, read as the reverse complement.
GGTTGCCACTTTACCTCTTATGGTCATTTTTATTTTCTTGGGCTTCGTGCCCCGCTTGCCATTTAAAAGCCCCCAGTGGTGGGTAACTGGTGGGTGTGTAACATTTGATGATGTTGACGTCTCTGTTGGATCCCTCGAAGCTTTCGAATGGTAGGACCATACTTTCTTGCTGTTAGGTCAATATCGTGGATTCAATTAAGTTTTGCCAGGTTTGATCTTTCCTGTGAAATCCCTCAGCACTTCCCTCCTTTAGCAGTTGTTTTAGCTGAGAAGGATCAGCTTCAAAAATGGATGGTATTGCTCTTGATATTATTGTAGCGTGCACATTCCATTGAAAGCTGGTATGTATTTGTCCTACAAGCGTCTGGTATGGATCTCGGGCAGTCTTGTTGCATAATGGAAAATTTGTCCATAGTTATGGGGTTTGGAGCCATTCTCTTCACGTTGGATTCCAGGATCATCAAGGAATAATTGGCAGGTGCTTTCTAGAGTTAAAGCGCCGCTCAAAAGGCACTTTGTTGGTTTACGACAGGTTGACTTGAATACCGATTGGTCGATGTTTGAGCTTAGTGGGACAGGATCCAGAACAAGGTTAGAGATGTTTTTACCAACAATCGCTAGTATATGACCTGGGTTGTTGAACCTCTCTTCCAACTGGCCACTATATAACTATTGGCGGGAGATTAGGGGTCTATCTGAAGGAGCATGCAGATGTTGATTGTCTAGCCATTCTTCGAAAGTTGTCCGGTCTTTGTTGGTTTACATTGGTAGCCCCATTGGTACTAAGGATGTTGAATCCCAAGACAAAATGAGGTTTGGTGTTGGAATTCCCGAGATGGAATTGAGGGTGCTTTAAATCTACTGATGGAGATTTGTAGACTGGATTGTTGTAACTATGACAGAGCTGGCTCAATGGTGAGGACTTCAATGTATGGCAGGAGGCATTAATTTCACTTCTACCACGGTGCTGTTTTCACATTATAGCACTTCCCTACTGTCGGTGTGGTCTCTCGATGGTAAGGACCATTCCTGGTATGGGTTGGGCGATGACTATCAATTCCTCTGAATCGTCATTCAGTTGCGTTTGTTACACTGTCAGCAATGTACTTTTTGCATTAAAAGTTTAATTATAGTAGTAAAGGCAGACATGAGAAAAAGACCTGCGCGGGCCTCTAGTCATTGAATGGGAGTAATGAGAATTGAATTATGGAAGAACAGGGTGTAGAGATTGGCTTCACTGGTAGGGAAGACGACAGGACGGTTCTTGCTTTCTCCCCACCGTTACCTCCCTTTTTTTTTTTTTTTTTGTTTTTTTGCGGTAGATTGTCGGGATTTTCCTCTAGGGAAGTTAGGGATATAAATAAACACAAATTTAATTTTTTAATGAGTTTTTTAATTTATATTTAAATTGAATTGAAACAATCTCTTCTTACGCCTATTTGAACCACAAAAGGACAAGTAGCAAGCATTGTTTATTTGCAAAAAGCATTCACCTTGTAAGCTATTTGCTTTTGCAGTGATTGCCAGATTTTTTCTAGGGACGTTAGGATATATAGTGTAAACACCAAAATACCACCATATTTATAATGAAACGGACTTAAGGCTTTTCTAATGGCTTGTTTAAAAAATTGACAAGTAGCAGCTTATTTTTATTTGAAGAATCATCAACATTGTGACGCTAAATGACCTAACAGATAAACACCAAATACAGAAAATTGTCAACGCACACCATACGCTTGAAGAAAATTACATTTTAGGGGCAAAGTTTGACACACTGACCACACGGCAGCTATTTTGGAAATTGGATATTTGCATATGGCAGCCATTTGGATTTTGTAAGTTGTCTTAAGCATCTCGTGATGCCAACATTTATAATTGGAAACCAAAAATCTCCCAAATTGGTCATCTTACACGAATGCTCCAAAACTCACTTTTTAGGCAAGCCATTTTGAATTTGGGGCATACGGCAGCCTATTTTGGATGTGTAAAGCTGTTTTTAATAACTGTCATTGCTCGACAGAAAAACTATAAATAGACACCAAACACACCAAAAATTTGGTCAAACGTACCACCAAGATTTAGTTAACCTTTTCCCCCTCCCCACCCCCGGGGGAACCAACTTTGGGACACATTTTTTCAAAATCTGCCGGCCGGTGCCATTCGTGTTCAGTGGAAAAAAAATCAGTCTTAGAAAACACTGTCAACAGAAAGTCGAAAGTGACACACCATTCCCTGTGCGCGTGGTTGTGCCAACAATGATAATGAAGGACCGAAGAGGTTGACGACAATCGACCATGAGATGACTTGACTAGATTAACGACAAATAACGATGACAATGACGATGGCGACGACGACGATTTCATTATTATTATTATTATTTATTTTTTATACTTATAAGTCCTTTTATTAGTATTAATTTGGTCGGACCACATGTGGAGATGGTTTTGTCCATAGCAGCTAAGAAATGTTTTATTTTATAGCCTATGATAGTATCAAAGGAAACTTTTCCCGGGCCGCATGAGGAAAATATGAACCATACCAAATCTAAATTTCCCCGGGGCACTTATCATTGATAAGGGGGTTTTCCGTGGGACCAAGTCTAAAAGAAAGCACCCTAAACAGTATTTTCGAAAGCTGGATTTGCCCTAAATAGATTGTTACCCTATAAACAAGTTTTCCTATACCTGTAACTATTCCTATATACCTACGTAGGCGTTTCTAAAGGTTCGCTAATCCGAAACATTTGTTTCTTTATACCTGTTGTTATAATTCCGAATGCTCGTTTTTTCCGAAGCTGTGTATTCCAAAGGTTCCATTTATCCAAAGGTTCGTTGATCCGAAAAATTGAAATAAGGTTCGTTGACCCGAAATGGGAATAACTAGATAAATGAATCTTATTTAATTTTAGGATAAACGAACCTTATTTCTTTTTCGACTAAACGAACCTTCGATTTCCCCGTACCTGCACCCGTACCCGTAAAGTTAATGTTTCGAAATTTAAATGAACCTTCGAAGTAACCCGTCTTAGGATTTTTATTAAAAAAACTTCGGAAAAATGAACCTTCGCCATGATACAATAAACCCTCGAATAACGAAAATTCCGGATAAAGGAACCTTCGAAATAGTGATTCTTCGGATAAAACTAATAGTAGAGAGGCCATTTGGACCAAAGTGCTTTAGTTAAAGCTTTCGCTCAACCCAAAATTCCAGAGCTTGCCAGCCATGTTAACATTGATCATTAAAGTTCTCTTTATTTCTGACCCGGCTGGCAACCCTAAAAAGTGACGTGGGAAAAGTTATTATCAATTGATCCAATATGCGAATTTTGGTGGAAAAAAAGACACAAAATACAAATGGACTTTATATGAAAGACAATAACATAAGCTTTCTTTTACGATATAAGTACATAACAGATATAATTTGAACAAAATTATTGCAAAAAATTAAAATCACATTTTACATAGGAGAGTGTGTACTTAATTTTCCAAAGAAATTGCCATTTTCTGAGGATTCTTTTATTTTTACATTTTTTTCGTGAAATCTTTGTCTATCTTTAAATCTCTCAAATGAGAAAAGTATAAAATAATTAAATATTGTCTGTCTTTGATTTGGAAAAGAGTTGACCTTAAAGCTCAGTGGTTAAAAATATGTATACCTTTTTTATATTTCCAAAAATATGATCAATATGTGGTGTCAAGATTCCCAAAAACTGTAATTCTTTGCAAAAGTTGATTTTGAAATATTGTTTTAGGGCATTAGAACATAAGACTGGCAACCAGCACAATATTTTTGCAGCTCAGAGTTCCTTTTAATCGCAGTGCGCAAGTGAGCCTTCTGATAACAGTGCATGAACCCTGCACTCTCTAACGATGATGATGTTGGATCAGTTTATGAAGCAGCGGTATGATGAAGTCATGAACGTGCATTCTGAGAGAAAGATCACAAAATCATGGTATAGATTTGTTATGAAATGTCATACTATTTTGCAATATAATTTCCAGTTTACTTTTTTTGTGCAATGTTGCTGAGATGGTCGTGCTGGATTACACTTATAGAGGGCTGCCTGTGTACAGTCCTGCTCACTGTGTGAGCGTGAGTGATGTCTGTCATGGTTCAGTCTGGGAGAGATGTGACTGGACTCGACCAGGATTCTAATTAAATCGGGATAGGACACTCGACGACAAGAGCAATGGATGCGACTGCACACTGATCTGCATGAAATCTGTAAGCTTA
>JAMKCH010059672.1:0-22269 GCA_023653785.1 Ophioderma brevispina | reverse complement strand
TCAGAAATGGAGATATGGGCAAAAATGCCAGTTTGGCGACCATTCTGAAGTTTAAAATGGCCGCCACAGCCAAATAACATAACCAAGGAAGCTAATATTTTCGAAAGTGTTTCCAATGGACTCCTTGCTTCTGAAAACATAGGTAAGGACATCAGAATCGTGCCTGTATGAGGCCCAGGGTCTGAGATATGGGCTTGGGTAGTTTCAAATGGCGGCCATTTTGAAAAATGGCGGGAAACCAGAGTTCATCCCAACTCTCTACCACAGACAAAATTTAAAGGTAACTGCATTGCGTTTCAGCGTGTTATACCATGTACTGTACCTGATTTTCCCTGGTTGTTGGAATCAGTTTTCTTCATTAAAAAATTATCATTATATTTCAAAAACATGAACACAATTGTTAACATTAAAATAGAAATGAAGATTTTCAAAACCGGATCGTTTCACTCCACACAAATGTCAGTGTTTTAAGGCTGTTGTAGGCATGTTATTTTTATGGCGACATGTTAATATAATTTGATCATGACATCGACATAATGTCAACATAAATTTTAATACAATTTTATCATTCAATCAAACTGAGTGTATGCTTTATCAAATCATAGTCTAGCCTGGATACACTGGAAAAATTACCCACATGACCCCAGTGAACTCCAGGCAGGGTCTCCTTTAGGATGCTGAATTAGTCTTGAGTTGCAGGTAAATTAAACTTAAGATGTACATGTAAATAGGTCAGGTTGCTTCAATGTCAGGTATGCAGAACTACTAATATTTTTACGGAACTTAATTTCAATGTTTGTTGTCATTAAAGGTGCATTTCGTGATTAGCAACTTACATTGTACATTTTGTTCATGTTTCACTGGATATCCTTGAGAAAAAGCTTATTCCCAAAATTTCAGTTGATTGTGATCTTGCGTTTTGGTGTTATGAGTAAATGTTTGTATCACAGTCTCCCATAGACCACTGTACTGTAATTTCTGTCCGTTTACGGACAGAAAACACAAAATTGTGAATTTCTACCAGAGACGATCAAATTTGCACTTCAGATTGAGCGCACATGCTACACTTACCCAACTGATTCAGATGATACAAAAATCTCTTTACAAAAAAACTTTAGGCAAGTTGAAGGGACGAGACAATGGATCACGAAATGCCCCTTTAAATAATAAGCCCTGAAAGAAAGAATTGGTCATAAATTGATCCTTTTAGAGTAGACCATGTTTATTATACACGTTTGTCGCTATCTTGTTTTTCATAGCGACATGTCCAAGATGGGCTTATTGGGGACATATATTTGACAGAAATATCAACGACAGCACTAAAAAGGGGGTTTGTTTTACGGTCATAAGTCACAAACTGGTCCTCTAAAAAATGTTTCACACCCAAAACCTGAGAAATACACCACCAATTTGATTTCAAACCCCCAAAAAGAGACATAGCCTTAATGTTGTACACTTAACACCATAAAAAAGTGGTACCATTGTTGGAAAGCTTATACTCCAAGGATTCAATTTATGCACAAATGAACCCAAGAATACAGGGTGGTGCACATATCATTATAGGGTGTAACTGAAAAGAAATGTTCATTTTTAACCATAACTTGCACTGAGTTTTTTAATTTTGGGAGGAGTAGACCAAAAGACTATGATTTCTGAATCTAACTTACTAGGGCTTTCAATTGATAAGAAGTAAGAAACTGCTTGCCACTATAAGGTAAGATTATTAAAGGGTGATCAAAAAAATGCTGTCGCAAATGCAAAAAAGTGCCAGTGTTAAATATGAAAAATTGCAGGAGTTTTCTTGACATTTCACTTTTCATGAGTAATGTTAATTCAATGGCTTGCTTGTATTTTTTATAGAGTTACCATGTATGCAGTTACAGGGTGCTCAAATTGAAGCTTTTCGGGTACATCAAAATAACTTGGACAGTAACAATTTACATGGGAACATTCATTATTGACTTCACTGTCTTTTGTGTGTGGTTATACAGGGGGGTTAAAAAGTCCTCCTTTCATTTTTTAATGGTTTTAATTGATATTGCATATTCTTTTGTTGTTAAATATTACTTTTAATATTGATGTTTGTAATACCTCAGACATGGTTTGAAGTTTGGTGGATGTTCTTTTATTTGGTACCACATTATTTCATGTGATTATGTTGTGTTGATATTTTATGCTGCTGTTATAGTTTTCATTTTTTCTTAATTACAGTTTTAAATTAACATTTTATAATAAAAATTCTCATCACTTATCATTAAAAATCAGTAACAATTCATTTGATTTGAATTATGAGCACCCACGTACGTTAGAACTAATTCGAAAAAATGGCACTGTGAGACTGAGGAGGAAAAATGCAGCGGCGCAGGACAAAATTGAGGTATTAAATGCACCTAATTAACATATTAATTACTACTTTAAAATTACTTTTTCAAGAATGGAAGAGGTGAACCCGGTTTGATCTTGAGGTGTGTGTGTAATTTGGACTGCTCTGCATGTAAACTGTTTATAGTGATAAAGTTTAAAAGAGTATGCATTTTTTCACAATTTTGTGTGTAACTCTATGGGCTCTTCAACCGCGGGTCCACCTTTGACATACCTGAACTATGATCCCATAACTCTTTCTTATTAGACACCTAATTGACTGGAACTTTTTTATTCAAAGAGGAGGAATAAGAACCAAATATACCCCAAGTCAAGGTATTTGCCTTAGTAGAAGTTCTAAAAAATAAGTGAAGTACAGGAAAAAAACCGAACCAATGAAAACAAATCCACAATATTTAAGGGACCAGTTCATGACATGCGACCTTACAAGCTTGTACACAACTGACTGAGGTCATAACATTTCCAGCAAAAGTGGAAAACATTCGCCGCAGTGAGTAAAACATTCAAAAATGGGTGACAATGTGGGAAGTGTTCCTTCAGGAAAAAGCACGTGAAATTTGCAAATAGTTAATATGCACACTTTCATATTTTTTCATTTTTTTATTAAAAATGATAGTTAATAAGGCACATGAAGTCGGTGTTATGTTCCCGTAACCCGTCCGCATAATGATTTCTGCCCAAGTTTGAGATTGTGTGCTGATGAAACCCCTAACAAAGTTCATTTATTTTGCGTTTTAATGAAATATCAAGGTTTCTTATGATCACATCTTGTGAATGTATTAGTAGATTTAAACCACGAACAGTTGCAAATCATTCTAAATGTAGGGTGGTATTTTGACACAATCTTGTGGTATTTAGAAGTACACTAAAGTTGTTGAAATGGCTGTTACTGCAAAATTACGAACAATGGGAATATGAAAAAATGAAATAGTGGCCTCATTATGATTTTCAAAAAATTTACGGGAAACATAACATTGACTTCATTGGCCTAACACAATCTTTCTGCGTTAGAGTTTAAGAGAGTTGTGATGAAACTAGCGGGTTTGTTTTGGTCATTTTGCTCTAGACCCATTGCACCGATTTGCGCGAGTATCCCGAAATACCCTCGATTAATAGCTATTCGGTAATGTGCAAAGTGCTATTCGTATGTTGGTAACCGGATTTATGTGTAGTTCTGCTAAGCATAACTCCTCATTGTCTTTTAACCTGTGGTCATTATTGAATGGTGGAGTTATGAGTTAAGGTACTTTTCGATTAACAGGCCATTTACAAAAGAACCCAACTTTTCACACTGCATATGAACCAAAATTTCAGAAGCAAGTCACAAATTTAGAGTTGAAATATGTTCTTAGCTACGAGACTATAAGTGAATTTTAACATAACCATTCCCAAGAGTCATTGAAAGCAACAAGTTGCTCCTATTGATTAGTAATTGCAATTTATCATCAAGGACATTGATTTTACCTGCAATGGAAATGCACTATTCTTATTGCATCTCGGCCACTTTCCCGGCAGAGCACCCCAATTGTTCTAAGGCTTTCAAACCGCTTTCCCAGCAGAAGACATTGAAAAACCAATTGCTTCTGATTGACTTTGAGACGTCCACACACTTGAACATGAATTTACCGTCGCCATCTTGTATCCCACCATGCACCGCCTCCCCAAAGTCCTGTGGGGTTTCCCCCGATGTGGACTTACGTTGGGCCCTCTGAATTTAGCAGATGTGTCATATTTGCACACCCGGAAGTAGAGCGTACAATCTGGTCATTGCTTTTGATTGACTCCGGGACGCTTTTCCAGGAGAAGATGTTAAATACTAATTGCTTCTGATTGACTTTCGGACACAATCCCGGCAGAACACCCAATGATTTCTATTGGCTTTCGGCCGTTAACGATTTCCCTTAAGTTATTCCTCTGCGGGGAAAACGTCCGACAATCATTGAAGAGCAAAAAATGACTTGACTCTCGTACGTAAGGAGACACTTAATGGCTTGTGGTGGTGTCTGGATTTATTCAACTGAGTAAGCTGATCCAGGGCCGTGTGTATCCATGATACGGACGCTCCTAACATGGCCTGCTTTTGAGACTTGTAACAGAATTTGTTCACATTCTAATCATGGCTTGCCACTAGACATTCTTCTTAAAACTGTGCTTAATAATTTAATAAACCATTTTTATAGCTTAAAGAGACATGAGATTTCCAGAAAGAAGTGCCCCCAATTTTTATCTTTGGATACTAGAGCTGAAGGTATGAACCTCTCCCATGTAGTGTGCAAATGGACCTAGGCAAAATCAGTATGTTGGTAATGCATGATACTCCCTAGCATTCTCAATTATAATAGGGCAAATGCTTTATTCCATATAGGCTTGATTTGATTTCTTTCACCAGGTCGTTACACCAAGGGGACTTAGATGGCTCAATGGTTGTGTAGGGTCACCCTAGGTCAATTGCACAAAAAACAGGGAGCTAGAGTACTTACGCTGTATTAGATCACAACCTGAAAGTGATATGCTGCTTAGGAATAAGATGATTGTAGGAAAAGTTTCTGACGTTCACGACAGAAAGTCAAAGCATGGTTTTCTATGGTGAACGATTAATCGATAGAGCAGTTCAAAACAAATTTGGTTGCGGTTTTCTTTTGCACCTTTTGTCCAATAAACCTTCCAAACGTTCTCGGTAGGGTGGTCTACTAGCAACAAATCCAGTGAAATTTGAGAAAATTCATATCCTAAAAAAATCTCCTCCTGTCACTTAAATGAGTGTCACTTGTGATGTTCTGTTGCTTTATGTGGTTATTTAGGCATCAGTGAATACTCCCAGTTACACAGTTTTTTCGACTCTGGTTTTTATATTAAAAAAAAAATGAATCGGTATATAATTTTTTCCATAGGCTTTCCATATCCATCTCCAGGGCTTTGATCACTCACGTAGGAGGAACCCCTCCCTATAATTTCCACAAATCTCCTCTATCTTTAGCCATTCTTGTCAAGTTGGAACCCAAGTTGTTTTGTCCAATTTTGTCATAGGCGTAAAACCACAGTAAAAATACCCTGCCAAATTCTGCACACATGGCAAGATGATGGTAAAACCATCATTTGAAGCCCAAGGTGCCCTCATTTCCCAAATGGGTGAGGGTCCTACCCCATGCCTGGCCTAATATCAGTAGATAAGTCAGAAACACAAAAGTCATAAATGGAACAAGCAACTTTATCCACCAACTGACTGTAGCGCTTAAGTCTAAGGATGGTGTCAAGCCTAGTGTTTTTGTTTTTACAAGAAATTCTGTTTTTTGCATTATTTTAAACATGAACATGTGTTCTATCATTACCAACAAAGGAATATCCACTGCAGAAAAACCCATCCTTGATTTTTTTTGCCAATTTAAGGGAAGATCTGCACCAAAAATTGATTTTTTTTATTGAAGATGGTATGAACTTCATATTTGGTGCCTAGGATACTTGGGTGACCAAAAAAAAAAAAATAAAATAAAAAAACACACCTAATTTGCATTTTTAATTGGCAGCCATCTTGGATTTTAGGTGTCGGATTTCAAAAGAGTTAAAGGGATTAGCAGCGATTTGCTAATCCGAAACATCGAAAAAATCATCAAAATTCATATTTTTATATTTTTGTTACTGGCATAGATATATGCGAACATAACCTGCAAGTGGTTGGCTTGAAATCCGTGTATTAAAGGAAAGGCAGTACTTTTTATCTGATTCTGTAATTTCTATACGTGCGTATCAAAATTCCGACTTGAGATCAAAAAAGCCTTTCCCAGTGAATATCACAGATTTTCAGCGTGATATTGTTCACCATGATCAATACAGTTTGACCTCAAACACAAACATTATTGATCTTTGTTCATTTCTGTACTGGTGTAAACCACAATCACCTGTTTAGTGTAGATTTTTTAGATGCCATCGCTGTATGTCTATTTGCGGGAGACGGTATGACAAATTTCTTCAAATACCTCATTTTTTGCACTACTTGGTGTTTTGTTTCTACATTAAAGCAGTTATATGGAATTGTACACACTTATCCCTGATGTATAAGTTAAAAACATGCATTTCCACATTTTTCGATTCTCTCGCATTATCGCTGCTAATCCCTTTAATCTCCAAAAGTACATATGCCAGAAGCCTATTTTTTTTAAATGAAAGATAAAAGGTAAACTTAAAAAAGTATGGAGTTAGTTTTTTTAATTTTTTAAAAATTGTTTCAAAAAAAGCAAGAAAGCCAAAAATTGCAAAGAAAAAATCGATTTTTTTTACCCCAAAATGACCCCCGAAAAAAATTGAGACAAATATTTAACTAGAATTTCGCGGTTCTCGGCTTTCGCGCTCGCTATATTCAAAGAATATAAGCTGTGGGCCGCCCCATGACCTATGACCCTGGCACGTGACCTTTGATCTCATCAACATATGAGGGATTGCATGGTGCACCTATGACAAAAGTTTGGTTCCAATTGAACTTCAAGTTTTCAATTTAGATCAATTTTACATTTTTAGCCCATTTTTCAACTTGACCTCACATGACCTTTCAACGTGACCTTTGACCTCATCAACATATGAGGGATCATATTGTGCACCTATGACAGAAGTTTGGTTCCAATTGAAGTTAAACTTTTCAATTGAGGTCAATTTAAAAAAAAAACTTAACAATTTTTGACACACACAAACACACATACATACATACATACACACGCACAACGGATTGCTAAGTGGTCCTGCCAGCTATAGCTGGCGGCCCACAAAAACCGCCAGACATGATAGGACTAAAAGCATTTGCGGTCGGCAATCATTTTGTAAAGTTAAAAATTATCAGAATTAGGTTAGGGTGGGTTACGCATACGCCAATGCAACATTTTTTTAGGATTTAAACTACCAATCCTCAAAGTGTATTTAGGTAAATCAGGTCATAATTATAAATAATAATATACTTTTATGGCGCTCTACAGAGAAACCAGCACCTTACAAACATAGTACAGAAATCATAAAAAACATAATATGATACAACTAGAATTTCGCGGTTCTCGGCTTTCGCGCTCGCTATATTCAAAGAATATAAGCTGTGGGCCGCCCCATGACCTTTGACCTTGGCACGTGACCTTTGATCTCATCAACATATGAGGGATCGCATGGTGCACCTATGACAAAAGTTTGGTTCCAATTGAACTTCAAGTTTTCAATTTAGATGAATTTTACATTTTTAGCCCATTTTTCAACTTGACCTCACATGACCTTTGAACTTTCAACATGACCTTTTACCTCATCAACATATGACGGATCCCATTGTGCACCTATGACAGAAGTTTGGTTCCAATTGAAGTTAAACTTTTCAATTGAGGTCAATTTAAAAAAAACTTAACAATTTGTGACACACACATCCACACATACACACATCCACACACACATCCACACATACACACGCACAACGGATTGCTAAGTGGTCCTGCCAGCTATAGCTGGCGGCCCAAAAAAAAAAAAAAACCAAATACAAAACACTAACCGTATTTGGCATTTTGAATTGGCAGCATCTTGGTGTTAGGTGTCGGATTTCCAAAAGAGTTAGGATTAGCAGCGTTTGCTAAGCCTAAACATCGAAAAATCATCAAATTCATATTTGTAATATATTTTTGTTACTCTGCATGCGAACATAACCTGCAGTGGTTGGCCTTTGAAATCCGTGTATTAAAGACAGTGCAGTACTTTTTATCTTGATTCTGTAATTTTCTTATACGTGCGTATCAAAATCCGACTGAGATCAAAAAAGCCTTTCCCAGTGAATTTCACAGATTGATTCAGTCGTGATATTGTTTGCACCATGATCATACAGTTTTGACCTCACACACAAACATTATTGATCTTTGTTCATTCGTACTAGGGTAAACCACACTCACCTGTTTAGTGCAGATTTTTAGATGCCATCGGCTGTATGTCTTATTTGCGGGAGACGATAGGACAATTTCTTATTCTTCAAATACCTCATTTTTTGCACTACTTGGTGGCTCATGTTGGTTTCTACATTAACGCATTATATGGAATTGTAACCCACCTTATCCCTGATGTATAAGTTAAAAACATTTTTTCGATTCTCTCGCCCTTATCGCTGCTAATCCTTTGAAAATCTCACAAATATAAAAAATTAAAAAAAAAAAAAAAAAAAAAAAAAGGTAACTTAAAAAAGTATGGAGTTAGTTTTTTAATTTTTAAAAAATTTGTTTCAAAAAAAGCAAGAAAGCCAAAAATTGCAACAAAAAATCGATTTTTTTTTAACCCCAAAATGACCCCCGAAAAAATTGATTACAAATATTTAACTAAATTTTCGCGGTTCTCGGCTTTCGCGCTCGCTATATTCAAGAAATACTCTGTGGAGCCGCCGCCATTACCTATGACCCTTCACTTGACCTTTGATCTCATCACATATGATGGATTGCATGGTGCACCTACGACAAAAGTTTGGGGTTCCATTCGAACCTTCAAGATTTTCAATTTAGATCAATTTGTACAATATGTTTACCCATTTTTCAACTTGTATCGACCTCACATGACATTTGACCTTTCAACGTGATCTTTGCCCTCATTCAACATACAGGAACGAGTTGAATCCTATTGTGCACCTATGACGGAAGTTTTGGGTCTAATTTGAAGTTCTTTTCAATTGAGGTCATCTAAAAAAAACAACTTAACAATTTTTGTTTTGACACAGAGAACCCAAACAGACAATACTACATACACAACGCACAACTGATTTCAAGTTTCCTGCCGCTATAGCTGGCGGCCACAAAAACCGCCAGACATGATAGGACTAAAAAAAAAAGCATATTGCGGGGTCGGCAAGTCACGCCTTTTGTAAAGTTAAAATTATCAATAATTAGGTTGGGTGGGTTACGGGGCGTACGCCAAATTGCAACATTTTTTTAGGATTTCAAACTACCAAGCTCAAAGTGTATGTAGGTAAATTACATAGGTCATAATTATAAATAATATATACTTTTATGTCCTCTACAAGAAACCGCACCTTACAAACTAGTACCGAAATCTAAAAAACATAATATGATACAACAGAATTTCGCGGTTCTCGGCTTTTCGTCGCGCTCGCTATATTCCAAGAATATACTTGTGGGCCCGCCCCAGGACCCTTGACCTTGGCACTTGACCTTTGGATCTCATCACATATTAGGGATCGCATGGTGCACCTATGACCAAAGTTTTGGTTCCAATTGAACTCAAGTTTTCATTTAGATGAATTTCATTTTTTGTAGCGCCATTTTTCAACTTTACCTCACATGACCTTTGAAAATTGTCAACATTACCTATTACCTCAATCCCAACAATGACGGATCCCATTGTGCACCTATGACAGAAGTTGGGTTCCAATTGAAGTTACTTTTTCAATTGAGGTCATTTAAAAAAAACTGTAAAATTTGTGACACACCAAGCATCCAACAACCATACATCACACACACACCACACATACACACGCACAACGGATTGCTGTTGCTAAGTGGTCCTGCACAGCTTAAGCTGGCGGCCCACAAACCTTAAATCTCCATACTTTTTTTATCAAATTACAAAACACACCTTCATGTGAAACATTTGAGCCAAATCCATTGAAAACGGGCTGACATTTACTATTTTGAGAGGTGACATGGTTTCAGACGACCTACGGTTTTACTGCCAAAAGGTAAAATGTGAAGGTGCTTTACAAGTGGAAACAAAACATGTTTCTCTATGTTAAAATTTGTGTGTAGAATCCAAATCTGCGCATGGCCAAGTCCCATAGAAAACCTATGGTATTTTTGCTGATAATTGCACTTTGCTTGCTTTTGATAAAAAAAACAATTTCTGTTCTCAAATATTTTGCAGTTGACAAAAATTTAATACTTTATTCTTGTTGTAATATGTCTTGGGCATAATCGATTAACTTTTCAAACTATGTCTACCCTTTTGGTTTATTTTTCACGGGTTCTCGAAACGCTGATTTTTAGTAAAATTTGGATACCGCAAATTGGATAAAAAACCAAATTTCTCTGCAATTTAACAGGTAAAACAAAGTTAATACCATAAATATGTAGGGACTTGATTTGGGCCTAATCGATAAATTTGCAAGCCTATAGCTCTTTTAGTTTTCTCGTAGTTCCACTTTATTGACAACAATTTTTTGTTTCCGCACTGGAAAAATCACGGGGTAGGGAAACATTTTGTGTATTATTCCTATACTTGAAATGAAGCAAGTTAGGTATCAATTTGAAGTTTAATTAAATTCTGCAAAACCGCAGGAGGTAAACCATCACTGTAGAAGTTCCTTGTTTCCAGAGATGTGATTGTACAAAGCAACTTTTTTTAAAGTGCTAAATTTTTGAATTCCGTTTGTCACGGGACATGTCAAACTTGAATGTTTCTGGTGTGCAAATTAATGAAATAATTGATAAACAAACTTGAACATCCATAAGTTGTACCTTTAACTGATATATTAACACTATAAGTGTTCATATAGATGTATAATGTAGACTCTGTAAGTATTCAATGTTGGTAGGTGAAAATTTTTTGTCACCCGAAAATTGCGATTTTCGGACAAATTTGGCCACAAATCAAATTTGTGTAGCAAAATGGGGCATGGTCACAGGTTTTCCGATTAAAATACATCAATCTAAGAACATTTTTACTCTAGAATGACATCTTAAATATTAAACCTGGTTTATTTTTTGCTCAGATATGAATTTTTTTTTTCACACTTTGGCACTAAAACCTCAGTCAATTCAGAAACCATTGTCAGTAAAAGCGAAATTTGAAATAAAGGGCATTTTAGTATAGAAACAATTATTTTAATTATTATGCAAAGTAGGTCAGTAATGATAACTTCGACATATACAGGTAGCAGCATTTGAATTATGTAATTAACTCATTAGTTACACAATGATAGCACATACTTTCGAGATATGATTTTTAAAGAAATGCTTTGTACATAGCGCCGCCCCCCCCCCCCCCCCCCCCCCCTTGAAAAACATAAAAATACATAGTATATTTCACAGAACAAAAAAAAAAAAACTGAAAACATAAACAACATAACAATCTTCATTGCAAATAGTGACACGTCGCAGTTGATTGCTATAAAATTTGGAACGGAGGTCGATTCGAGTGGGAACAAAAAAGCATTGAGCCTAAAAACTTGGCTCTTTATTTAAAACAACGATTAGATAAGTAGAGTGTATGTTTTGGTGCAGATCTTCTTAAAGCAGCCTTAGATGTATTTTGCCCATTTCAAGTCACAAAAAACGCATGTTCTTAACGGCGGGAAATTCAGCACATTTCATACCGTCAAGCTCAAAAAGCAAAAAATAATCTTTCATAATGTAAACAAATGGTAATTTAGACGCGTTCCAATAATGGTGACTACAAACATTTGACCTTAATTTTAACATTGGCCATATCTCATCACTGAATGTGCAGTCACAAAAAGTTATGTGTATTTGGTTAGCAATTTAACCACCACCAATTTTTAGATACAAATAAAAGCCTCCAAATCCATTAAATTTACCTGATTTTATCTTGAAGGGAAGGACCACTTCTACTTGTCTAGAGTATCCATATTAAAAGATTTGTTGAAATGCTGGCCAACTAAGTAAATGAAATTCTGATGAAATTGGATTGTCCAAATCTGACCCGCACCAACTTCCTTCAAAGGTAAAGTGTAAGGAAAGCAGAAACAAGCGAACTTGTATTTACGCGATCGTAAAATAAGTTCCCCCCCGCCGAATGTCGCGATCATCTACATAGATAAATCAACTACAACACCCCACCCCCTCCCATGCACGCAAAACCCCACCCCTAGTCCCGCAACACCCGGCCCGCAAAAAACCCCCCCCCCCCATCCCCAACACCCCGGGGTGGGCGCCAGAGGGGGCAGGGGTGGGGGGGGGGTGGGGGGGGGTGTTGTGGGGGGCATCCAGCTCGGGGGGCGGGCCTCGTGGGTGGGTCGAGGGGGCAACAACCCACAACTTCCCAACTCGCCGCAACACTCCGGAAGCAC
The DNA here is from genome assembly GCA_023653785.1 of Ophioderma brevispina. Taxonomy (NCBI): domain Eukaryota; kingdom Metazoa; phylum Echinodermata; class Ophiuroidea; order Amphilepidida; family Ophiodermatidae; genus Ophioderma; species Ophioderma brevispina. Next base: position 9,851 of record JAMKCH010059672.1, on the reverse strand, counting down.
CCCACCCCCCCATCCCCAACCCCCACTGTAATGTAGTTAGTTTCATTTTTCAAAACGAGTAGATAAAAATATGCACTCTACCAACACATTTTTCCCCGCTTCTGTTCACTTAGATGGGAATATTGGCCCAAGATGGCCCAAATGTTCCATCGATTTGAGCGATTCCTGTTGCACTAGAATTCCCTGATGACAAACGCCGCGGGCTTGCTTTTAACCTTAAGTCTGGTGTAGATGAACGAGTTGTTCTTACGTTACCCTGAGACGGGAGAAGATGATGACTACAAGAAGGCACAATGAAGCATTAACAAAGCACTCAACCCATGACAAACCCGACCTATATGAAATTTTACAAATTTTCGGGCAAGCAACCGCAGGCTTCTCTGGCTAGATCCATTGATGATTTTTTCATGTAACGGCCTGCGTCAGGTTGGTCAGAATCATGCATTTTCGCAGATTTTGATGCAGAAATCCAACTCCCAGATAGTTCCTAACCTGACCAGTAAGAGTCCCTTCGTAGATTGGCACTCGATATAAGTTGTCATTAACAGCTACTTTGAAGCAGGTCTAGCTCGTGAACTAGCTGACACAGAGCCAGTACTGTTGAGGGTAGAAGAAATTGTCCACCTCAATGCTGTGAATCCAGGTCAAACTTTCCTAACAAGATAAGAAATTGCCAGCCTCAGCAAAGAGCACAAAATTTCAAGTCCCAACTATGGCTCGCAGTGTCGCAAAAGACTGTTTCAGATGTGGGGATACATATGCAATCCACATAAAAATTAGTGAAAGCCATGGGCAAAAGATTTACAAGTGAACAAGTTAACCACTACACTTTGCTATAAGGTGTGGCCCGTCATCAAAACAAAAAATGAAGCACAAATGTGGTGTTCAAACAAGGTCAGCATCACAAGTACCAGAGTCAGATTCGAGTTCATATGCTGAATACACGTAGGCTTTACCGCAACGCAGTCAAAACTCTCCTACCTGTGAGATGCAAATGCATGGTAGCTTGTACAGCTACTGTCATGCATAACCCTTATTGACACTGGATCGTCAGTGGAATATTTGGATACAGCTACGTTCCAGAAATTAGAACCGCAACCTAGACTGCGTGATCCAACAAGCCTTATCTACCCATATGGTCTGAATGCCAAGAGCCTTTACCATTGTTTGGGAGTAGCAAGTATTGATGTTTCGGGCCATGTAAAACGTACTACCTGCAGATTTCATGTCATAATACAGGACATACAGTAACCCTTATTGTCATGGCGCACTGAGAGGGGCTTTGAATGTTGTCCAGATTACCATGTCAACCACAACATCATCATCAAGCATTGCTGACCAGTACCGAGGTGTTCAAAGGTATGGGGAAGAAGAAAAGGGGGGAATAAGAACTGCACATCGATCAGGATGTGCACCACACACAAAAACCAATCGCAGAATTCCACCTTCCATATTAGGAAGGATGTTTTAAAAGAACTGAAGCTGTCTTGAGGATCTAGATATCATCGAACGTGTGTGAGGGTCCAACTCCATGGGTAAGCCCCATAGTAGTGTTGCCTAATGCTACTGGAGTTCGGATTATGCGTGTATAGTGTGAGGCTTGCAAGTGCAGCCATCAAGAGCAGAAGACATCCTTTGCCACCATAGATGAGATTCATCGCGATTAAATGGACAGAAAGTTTTCACCACCCTAGATCTGAACTTCCGGTTTTCAACTCAGTTCGAACTTCCGCAGAACAACCGCTACATCACCAACGTTTAGTTCGGCACTTATGATACAAACATACAACCGATATAAACGACTGCTGTAGCGGAGCTACTCTCGTGGATTGTCAGGGTGTCGTAACATATCAGATGATATCATTGTTTACGGGCGCTAGCCAAGAAGAGCATACGCCAACTTTTAAAGAGCAGTTCTGCAAAGGCTCAAGGAGAAAGGTGCTACACTTAATGCTGAGAGTGGTAAATTCTCACGGGCCAAGTGACGTTTATGGTCCATTTTCAGTGCTAATGAGTGACCCAGATCCTAAGAAGGTAAACGAGATAGTCCATGCTCCAGCTGCTACAAACAGCACTGAGTCAAGCGTTTTCTTGTATAACGCAATATTTAGTCACGTTTTCATCCATAGTGCTACCATACATAGCCATTGAGAACTTAACACTCGCAAAAAGAGACACAATTTTGAGTGGTCAGAGAAGCAAGAAATGCTTTTCAACAACTAAAGACAGCACTCACTAGTTCAAAGTGGTTCATGGCCTACTAACGCCCAACAAGACACAGAAATCATCGTTGACGCCAGCCCCGTGGTTTTATTTGGAATACTTGCCAAGAAGGGAAAGTGATAGCATGGAAGCCGTTTGCGTGTAACAACGTTGAGTCCCGATATCTCAAACTAAAGAGAGATGGCTGGGTACGTGTGGGCCAACAGAGCATTTTCACTTGTATGTGTATGGATCTAGGTTTAGGATTGTGACGGATCACAAACCTCTCTGAAGATATTTCATTTCAAAGTCAGAATTAATGTCGGCAATAATTGAGAGATGGCGGCTACCCTGAGCAACAACTGCCATTGGTAACAGACCCTCAGATACCCCATCTACATCTTCGGTAAAGACATCCTATCCCTACACAACAACATACAAAGAAACAAGCAGAAGACTATTTGAACTATATTCTGCAGAAACTCAGTGCAAAAGCATGACCTGAGCTGAGTATAAGCTGCTGAAAGCCTAAGGACCCGTTATCCATACACTAAAGAAGCTATCCATCCAACAAAGAAGATGATTGGAAGACAATTCTCATAACAGATAACAAAAAATGTCCGAGATGAGCCTTTACGTTGCGAATGAAAGTTATCCTGAGAGGGTATTCAATTGTAATGCCAGCTTCCTTGCAAAACAAGCAGTAAATTTGCTCATCAAGGCCAATCAGGGATAGTCAGACCAAGGTTTAGTCAGGGAAAATGGTGGTTTTTCCCCTGGGATCGACCAAGTAAGTGGAGGAAGGTCAAAGCGTGTTTACCATGTCAGGCGGCTACGATAAAGCCTAAAGAAAACAGAACCACTCGGTCATGTCAGATCTACCTGAAAACCCCTGGACGGAAGTTGCAGTGGGATTTTAATAAGGGCCCCCTTCTTCAACTGGTGACTACGTGTTAGTCATTTGGACTTGTACAGCCTGTTTCCAGAGGTGGAAATAGTACATTCAACTTCTGCACGATCCACAATTCCAAAATTGGGATCAACCTTTGCGAGACAACTGTACCCATTAGTCGTGAAACAGCAGTGGGCCTCCATTCAAACATTGGAGGAATTTCGCTAATTTCGCTGCGTACTGGCGGTTTTCAAGCACCAAAGAATTACGCCTCTTCTGGCCAAGGGCTAACGCGGAAGCTGAAAGATCATGCTCAACACTCACAAAAGCTATGCAACAGCAGTAATGGAAGGAAAAAAACTTGACAAACTCTAATAGTGAGTTCCTTCACAATATAGGCGGCAACGCCACACACTCAACAACAGGGATGTCTCCGAGTGAATTGTTGACCGGCAGGAAGTTAGAGAACACGGCCTTGCCATTTTTACTGCAAAGAAAACAGACAGTGAGCGACATGATGCAGTTCGCCGCAAGATGACGCTAAGAAGCCTCCATGAAAAAAGCAGCAGACAAGCATCTTCACAGGGGCCAACCGATCCAGTTAAAGTTGGAGACATGGTTTTAACTCAACAGAAAAGAAGAATGCATTCTCAACACCTTTCAACCCTCACCCTTACAAGGTGTGGAGAAAGGGGAACGCTGTAGTGGCGAGAGAGGAAATCACAAAGTGAAACGTAATTGTTTCATTTCAAGAAAGTCAATGTCATGCTGATTTGTCCGAGTCCGACATCGACGATGCTGAAACCGAGTCATCTGTGGTTTTTGGACTGACATGACATGAGAACAGATCCACCTCCCACCAGAACCACTGATGACAGAGACTCCCCATAGAGCACGCCAGTTACCTGTACATTTGCAAGATTATTGCTGGAAATTGACCGTGACGCGTGCATCGTAGGCACGCAAAACTCTTAGTTTTAACAATTAGTATGAGTGACTGAGCAACGTTACACTAAAATATCACTACACCCACGCTAAAAGATACTAAATGCACATTCAAAAAAAAAGGGGTGGGTCACTGCATTAATTGCGTTATAGGCATAGTTTTTAGTAGTTTTTGTGTGTTTATAATAGCACTGAAAGAGACAACATTTGACAATGCGAGGCAGGCGTACCCAAAGTTGATTTGCAGTCCAAAGGAAAATATGGCATATGTTTGGACTCAGAAAAAAATGTTTTTTCGGAATGCAAATGAGGTCCAATAACACTCATGCAACCAAGGAGCATTTTGATGCACATGGCCTCAATATCTTTGTCCGTGCACACATCAATATGGCATCTACCCATAGTTCAATGTTAACATAACAAAGCAACGTATGGTAATACCCTTCACATAAAATGGCAATATTACATCACACTTTGCCCTTGTGAGCACGAAATTTTGGTGTGATTTGCCTCAACTTCTTTCTGAAAGAGGACGAACAAGACAGTTTGACTGTCGTCTGCAACCTGAAAATTTTTGTTTGCGTACCATACACCATTTCTGTTTTGAGTAGCTCGCAAGAAAATCATTGTTGCCAGAAATAATGCCAGATTTTCTCAGCGTAAAGGTTTTGAATATCTATTTCATACCTTTTCTAGTATGTAAAATACAGTGGAAATTCTACTCGGCACATCAGTTTGGGGGATAGATTCATACAGAAAAAAAAAAGAAAAAGGTATTTTGGTCGGTTTTAATTCTAAGCAGTCCAGTTAATTTTGAACAATGTTCTGGCATTTGGATTGTATCAATGTATGTGTAATTTTGTAGTGTTAGAAAATATGATGATACTTCATAGTGAATGGACACGAAATGAAATGACCCGTAAAAGGACAACTTCCAACTCAATTTGTTGAAGACTACTTTTATTTTCAAGATTCACTAAAATATTCATTGAAATATTGCAATGTATTGGATACATTTTCTGAGCATCCAGGTATTTTTGGCTAGCAACCGGTCATGTGTCCCTGGATCTAGTGCTCCTACTTGAAAGGTTTATACCGAATAAGTCCCCAACAAATTTGTTTGAGTTTTGTTTGTTAATCATGGCTCCGTTTAATTTAGCATGTGAAAATTGGTGCTTATCATGTTTTGGCGTTTTGAAAACAAATCTTTTAAGGAGTTTGTTTCAAATTCCAGGTGAAAGAAGGGAAGGTAAATTTAGTTAGTTCATTATTTCAAAACAGAGTAGTCATGTCAGCCCTTGAAGGAAAGTGTCAATGATTGCTAGGCAAAGCCTTAGCCCTTCCCATCAGGCAGTGGGAAAGTAAAACATGGTTGATTAAGTTGAAAACTAATCTCTGGTGTACTATTGTGAATCTATTGAATCCCGAGTGTTGTAACAGGTAGGAAACCTTACAACACCATCCCTCCCCAACACTCTGCAACATACCCACCCCCCTCCCTAACACCAACACCCCTAACACCCCAAACCCCCACCCCAACCCCACCCAATACCCCGTACCACGCCTCCCCGTCACCACACCTCCACTCCACTTCCACACCCCGCAACAAGCCGCTACCCCTACCCCCTCCCCACACCCCCCCGTCAACACCATCCCCCCCAACACCCCCTGCAACATTCCCCCCCAACCACATCAATGGTCCCCTCCCAACCCCTTCAACCCCCACCCCTCTCCCCCACACCCTGCAACACAACATCCCCCACCACCTGCAACACAACATCCCCCAACACCAGGGCACAAAATACCAAGCACCGAAGGCAATCTTCAGTGCCCCTACCATTTGCCTTGATGCCCTAAATTTTTTCTTTCCCATTCTTTGGCCCTATTCTTTAACATGTAATTGCCTTGATCCCTTTTACTCAATTGAAAATTGCCTCCGTGAAATTTGCTGCCCTTGTAAAAAAATCTTATTTTTGCAAACGCCTGCCCAACACCCTACAACACCCCCCCCGCCCCCGCCACTCCCCCCTTCCCCCAACCTCCTCAACACCCCACCCCCCTTCCACCACACCACCCCCAAAAATTAAAAAACACCCCACCCCCTCCCAACACTCCGCAACCCCCACCCCTCTCCAACACCCCACAACACCCCACCCCCTCCCCTATGGGCATGTAGTCCTCATTTAGCGAAGGAATTTTGCATATCCGACGTACCATTTCAGAGATCACATCAATATGCATATTAAATTAGCTCATTTGGATACCTACAACCGCAGATATCACATACTTTCATAATTTGCAAAAAAGATGTGCCCCATTATAGGCTTTCATGCAGCGCAGGAGTTTTGAGTATCCCGATTCACCGTTTGAAAATATAGCAATTACGCTGATTCATGTGCATCTTAATTAGCTCATTTGCATACTCAATTTGCCCGAAATACGCCCCAAAAAACCTTCAGCTCTTCAGCCCGCTTCCTCCACCAAGTTACAAATCATTTACGCCTTAAAGAACTCCAGAAAACTGGTACACGGCCTTGCAGGAACATTTCTTCATAACTTAATGCAAATAGATACTTACTTAGCATATTTTACGCACCAAAATCTAAAACCAGTCAGACTCATCAACCCGCTTCTTTCCACAGAGTTGCATCACTCATTGTCACCCGTACTGAACTCTAGATAAATCGTGTACAACTTGGGTTAACATTTTTATCAAATAACGGTCCGACCTGGACCGGACGCGGCTTTCATTTCATATCCCCGGCCAACTTGTTTTGGGACAATATTTTAGCCCGATGAAATTTCATTTTCTTCTGATTTTCTTGAGTTAGAGGCAAAAGATGTTTTGGATATCTATAAGTGCAGCATATTTGATCACTTTCAAACATACTAAATTTGAAGTTCAAGATAAAGTTATTCGAGAAAGAGACAGCATGAAATGCCTTGAAAAGTCACTTTTTACTAAAACAAAACACAAGATGTTCAATTTTTTGCGAAAGTAGGGCAAATTTCAGAACGAGATAACCAAAAAAAATTTACGCCTGTACGGTGGGAAGTAAAAAGGTAAGGTTTAACTTTCCCATATGATACATTAATAACAATCGGTCTACTCTTTAGTTATATAGGAACATTTTATTGATATTTGATTGTTCGAGTTCTAAGTAAGGGATTTCGTGATTCCAGCAACACCATCTCCTTTTTTATTCATAGTTCACTAGATATCTTTGAGAAAATTTTTATTTCACAAATTTTGGAGTTGATCCCGAGCTTGGTGGGTTTGTGTTAGAGCAAATGGTTTGTTCCCACGGTCCTATAGGCCACTGTTCGTATTGCGAATTTCTTACAGATACGACCAAATTTTCCCACGTAAGATGTGGTATATACACATGGATGTACTAAGGCTAACGGTTTAGATGATATAAAAAATCTCAAATTTTTTTCGAGGTAAATCGAGGGGCCAAGTTGGGATACGAAATGCCCCTTTAAAGATATTCCCTCAATATAAATGAATAAGCCGAATACGCCGTCTGTTCTGAATATAAATATATGATGATTTAGTACTTTCTGTCGTGCACGACAGAAAGTCCAAAGCACAGTGTTCCCTTAAATGGGGACAATTAATTTAGGCAGGCAAGTTCAAAACAGGTTTGCTGTTTCTTTTGTACTTGTTTGTCCAATAAAACCTTGTCACGTTCTTGGGGTAGGTGGGTCTACAACTCGATTGCGTGTGCAATTTTGAGAGAAATTCGTAACCTAAAAAATATCCTCCTCTCTCTTTAATCTAAGCTTGACAAGTCATAAGCCGGGGGCCCCGGGGCGAAACGACTTCCCCAATAATAATTGATTGCTCAGTTAGAGTAACCTCACCACTTAAATTCGGGCCAGCAGCCTTTAAAGCCTGCTTGTTCCGATTTCATACACTTTAAAAAATAAACCACCTCGTTTTGGACAAACCACCTCATTTTCAAGGTCCTCCCTCACAATGGAAGGATTTAGTTTTGTTATCTAGCAGAAACGTAAAAATGAGGTACACCACAAAGTGCCCAGATAATTGATATGCTACCCAATCAATAGTGATCAATAAATAGAGCAAGCCACACAATGCAGCATTAGGTGCACTGCCTCATTTTTGTACTCGAAACAACAGACCTCGAAACATCAGACCCGGAAGTGAATTCACTTCCGGGTCTGAGGTCTGTTGTTTCGAGGTCTGGTGTTTCGAGACATCCCCTGGGTGTTTCGAAACACCAGACCCGGAACTTGAATTCACTTCCGGGTCTGAGGTCTGTTGTTTCGAGGTCTGGTGTTTCGAAACACCCGGGGGGGGGATGTCTCGAAACATCAGACCTCGAAACACCAGACCCGGAAGTGAATTCACTTCCGGGTCTGTGAGGAATAATATTCGACGCCCAGAGAACCCACATATGCCCTATTGGGGTCCATGTGGATTTCAATTTGTGGGCAAGCCTCCTATATATTTGTATACTTTCAGAAGAAAAATATCAAATTTAACACTTTGAAGTGTTAAAAAGGTGTTATCTGCTGAGTTTTTAGAGCTTCCGAACACACCCAGGGCTGCAATTTCGACGCGAATCCGCGAATCGATTCGCATAAAGATTCGCGCCCGAATGTTCACACGCGAATCAGAGTTGAGAAAATTCAGTCAAGAGAAAAAAATCAGTCAAGAAAAAAAATAATGCTTTAGCCTACCGATTATATAGAAATAGGAGAATCACAACCAATGAATTTTTTTTCTTCAAAAGAACTCATGAATATCGTTCGATTTTATTGTCAAATAAACAAAATATTAAGGCGAAAGTCTACTTTACAATGACAGAAGTCCGTACATATCGTCGATCAACACGTACTGTTTACGAAAATCAATTAAAATTGACCTGACCCCAATACAATTACCATGCATATCAAAAGCCATGTGTTTACCATGTGCCCTAGTGTACCATATAAAATGCAGGTTTTTCATTTTAAAACGGCAAAAAAATTCTAAAAACGGCAAAATAAATTCTAAAAACGTACTAACATTAGGCCCATTCCATGTCAACATTCGAGATGTGCACCGCAGCGCGTCATGGATTTTTTTCGCTTTAAAGGAGAACCTGTATCAAGAATAACTTACACAATATACGCTATAAAAACAATTATTGAACACATATGGAGTGGTTTCATGGGGAAACGGAATTATACTAACCATAAAACGAATTAAAAAAAAAAAAAAAAAAAAAAAAAAAAAAAAAAAAAAACTAGCACGATTTTTAAATAGCACATGGTCAGACTAGATGGTTTTAATTCATTGTTAGGGTTAATATAATCCCATTTTTCTATGAAACCACTCCATATGTGGTCAATAATTATTTTATAGTGTATATTGTTTAATATTATTCGTTGTACGGGTTCTCCTTTAAGTGTGATGGTAGACATTGATGAGATATGAAAATCCTGAAATTTTGAGCGTCATAGTCCATTTCGTTTTCCCGCTAGAGCAATTGGAAATTTAGGAGGGTCACCATCAAAAGTGCTGCCCAATGTGAAAGACTATGTTGAGAGGGTCACAGATTACTAATGGAACCCTCCACAACTTTGAAAATCACTATCTATGGGTAATATTTGGTGTAGAATTCAAATCTGGCATCAGGAAGTTCATAGCGTGTTTACTTTTAGAGTTAATGAGGCTTAAATATGTGCCTTTGTTCATTCGGGGCCAAGTCTGGGGGGTCATAACTCCAAAAGTAAGAACATTTTTATTGTCCATCTTTTGGTCAATCAGAGTTATATAGTAGCACTTTAAACCAGTACA
>JAMKCH010059670.1:0-49937 GCA_023653785.1 Ophioderma brevispina | reverse complement strand
TTTGTATTTCACTGTTTGATGAAATGAAAATAAATTCATGAAACAGTTAAGTCATGTCTAATAATATTTTGCTGTTCTAAACTGCCATCGCGTTTACGCAAAGTATTACTGTACCTTGTCCAGTGCATATTTTTAATGCTGAAGATATTCTGTAATAGTCCTAATGTCTATTTCACCGTTCAAATAAAGAAAGACTGTGAAATTACGGCAATTTAAAAACGAACAGTCTTGTATATTTTACAGTACGGTAGGCCTGTGTTCACGTTAATATATGTTCCCCGTGTTCGCGTCAAATTGGCAGTATTTTTGTCCATGGAACCTTTTATTTCCACCATGGAGACTTTGTGTTTTTCGAAAAGTTTTCCATGGAAACTTTTATTTCCACCATGAGCTTTTGCCATTTTTGATTTCTCATGGAATCTTTCATGGAGACTATGCAAGAATTGTACGGATTGCTACCTGCCTGAGCTCAGGAATGGAACAAAAAGCGTAAAGTCACCACCATTGTTTCCATGGGAAAGAAAATCCAAATCGCAAAGACACACCATGGAGACGTTAAAAGTTCCAGGATACTTTAAAAGTGTCCCATGAAACTTTTAAAAGTGTCCATGGAAACTTTTAAAGTCCCCATGGACACTTTAAAGTTTCCATGGATAGAATACAAAAAAATCTCAACGTCACCAAGATAAAATCAATTTCCTATGGAAAAAGTCATTTAAGAGATTAAGAGAATTACAAAGTAGGCCTATGTCAGTAGAATGAATACATAAAACCGGATGTGCATCGTATTGAGCCAGCCTCTGACTGCATCCTAATTTGTATGCCAATGGTGTGTGAATAATTTCAAAATGGTTAGGAGGCGCACACTCAATTAACGGCCATTACCATTGCCCCTGATGTGGAAAAATAATTATTGATATTTAAATCCACAAATTTATGTAACTAATAATGTCTTTACACTCAGATTATTATAGACGTAATAAACACGTTTAATTTTCAATTTTTGAACATACTAAAGTCTGAGACCATTGGGTGGTTCAGCTACTGTTTGAGCAGCATAAGCGTCTTCGTGAAGTTAATTAATCATGGAAGTTATTAAAATAACTCCCATATATGTCTATAAGGTATATGCAAATGTGGCAATTCAAATACAGGCTCCCTGGAATTTGCCGCCTAACTCGAACATAATGTAGGATTTGAAACCAAATTTCGCGGAAGATTATAATACAAAATTTATTGACGAAAAAGTCTATCCATGCCTATAAGCAGCGGCAAAAGTATAAACAACTCAAAATGAATCAGTGTGGTTAGTAATTCTTACTCAAATAACTAATCGTATATACTCAATTCAATAGAATTTTTCTTATAGTTTCTAAAATATGTACATGATTATGTCCTTTAATTGTCACAAACCAGTATTTCATTTTTTAACAAATATTAAAAAACAACAAGTATCCATATATATTAAGTTAACGTAATTGTGCAAACATGGTAACAAAAATACTCATTGTACACTTGGCTGGCTGGCTGATGTACTTGATTGGTGATGTAATTTTTGATATTTTTAAGTAAACTAGACCAATCAGTTGCAAAGTTATAACACAAACAATTTGTAACCAAAAAAACACAAACAAGCAGTAATTTAGTATCTATTTCACTTCAAAGATTTGATACCTCAAAAACCCTCTTATTTGTTCATTGAATAGCCATTATATTATTTTGAAAGAAAAAAAAAACAAATTATGTGATCAAATGTTCTAAGCGTAGTATTGTGGTGAAGTATTTAGTTTCATTTAGTTAGGGAGCCCGGGTTTTATAGGCCACATGTTTATAATTTACTAGATGAATTAACGGCTAATGTATTAAAATGAAATGCAGGGCAATGTAAAACAAGGCACAAAGTACCCAAAACCATTCTTTTTCCCCCTCTTTCTTTCCCTATATTGGACTAAACTTGATAATTTCTTGTAAGTACTTGCTAATATAAGCACATAACCATGGTAAAGTATGGTGTGATTTTGAGTCACTTGAAAAAAAGAGTTGTACGGAATACATTTTTGAGTATACTCAATTTAAATGATTAGTGATAAATTAACTCAAATGAAATTCAAACCGGGTTACACTTATGTATTTGAGTAGATACAGGGATTATTATTTTCAGTGTAGTTTTGCAGACAAAATATACGAAATACGTGTTTTGACTATAATAATAGTCGAGGTAGCATTTATTCACGATTTTGATAGGACGAAAATTTCCTCCTTTTACTTAAACAGGAACCTTATATACACAAAACTTAAATAATCTTATCAATCCGAACGTAATGTTAATTATCAAGCGCTTTATGGCTTTTAGGTTTTAAATAAAACGATTTTTTGTGGACAACGGATCTCATATACGAAAACATAAAGATCGAAGTCGCAACTTTTTTATTTTCTAAGAATGTTATGGTAAGTACAAGTTAACGATTTGATCCACCTTTACTTTTATATCCATTCCTGTGGGGCGGATATTCCATTAAATACAAAATACCTTTACACTTTTTATTACATGATTATTTAAAAAAGAAATGAACATGTCTGGAGATATTGACAATCAAGCAATAAAATATATGTAGAGGTGGAACTTTTGGCCAAACCGTTTCGGATACCCGACGGAGGTAAGACTCATCACAACATATATCCCTGTAAGCTCATGTCATGCTTGCAACTCTGAAAATGAATGGTTGTGAATTTGTAACCCGTGTGGAGGTCAACCAGGGGTCATTTGAGTCATCCAAGGTCATCTGAAGTCAAATTATGGAACAACACTATATTCATCCTTGAACTATGACTAAAATCATTAATGTTGTCAAATTTGGATCAGTGAAAAAGAATAATATTTTTTCTATCCTGTGAAACCATTTTGAGGAAATCAGCAAAATAGATTTCAAATTTTTTGGGCAAAACGGATTTTTTGTCATTTTTTTTTGCTCATTTTTTGGGCAAAAAGTGATTTTGAAGATTACGTACGTTTTTACTCATCACGATAATTTGCTCTTTGGGGGGTTAACTGGTATTTCCCAAAATTGCCCCCATATTGTCCATATATCATAAAAATTTCATAGGAATACACAAGCACATTTCGAAAGTTATTCTTTGGCAAAGGTCAATGACCTTTAAATTCAAGAAAATTGCCTTTTTTCAGGTCAGGCTTCAGATTAAGGAGGCCTCAACCATTTAATAGATGCATATTCTTGCCGAATAAGGTGTCATATTAGAGAGAATACATTTTTCTATCATTAATTCAATTTTCACCCACTGGGATTATGCAAATAGTTTTCAATTTTGGGCAAACAAAGGGCAATTTTTTTGTCATTTTTTGCCTCATTTTTTGGGCAAAGTGAATTTGACGATTATGTTTATCTCAGCCTGAGAAGTTGCTCTTTGGGAAGTTAAACTGGTATTTTCCAATAACTGCCCCCATATACTGTCCATAAGCATAACAACATTCATAGGATACACCAACCATTTTACAGTTATTCTGTGTCAAAGGTCATGACCTTTAAAATCCAAGCAAAACCAACTTTCAGGGGTCAGGGTTCAGATTAGTAGGCCTGCATTTACAATATGCATATTGTTGTCGAATTGGTGTCATATTGAAAGAATACATTTTTCTAATCATGTGAATCAATTTCAATGGATTATGCAAATAGTTTCAAATTTTTGAAGATTACGTTTATACTCTACATGATAACTATGCGCTTAGGGGAGTTCAATGGTATTTCCCAACAATATTTCCCAAATTGTGTGCATATAATCATAGGAAATTTCATAGAAATCACTGAGACAACTTTTGCAGTTATTAGTGTTAAAGTCATTGACCTTTAAATCTAAGAAAATCACCTTTAACATGAATTCATGACTCGTACTCCAATTGGTAATTTTTTATATAAAACCACAAAGGTCACGACTGGCCAAATAGTGTGGATGCCGTGGGAATCAACTCCGGCGAGTGCTTTCCTGTGTTAATCACCATTTCTGTCGTCTTCTTATCGAAAAATTCTCCGAGTCTTTTCATTCTATTAATAATTTGTTTCCTGTTTCCTCATCCTCCTCCCAAGGGTGTGAAATTTTCTTTAGTTTAATCTTTTCAGGTGAGGTCTAATTTATATAAAAGCTTTTACAACCTGCAAAACTACAACTTTAAAAATCTTTTGGGCGCACTATTTTAAGGTCGTCCCTAGAATACCTTATGGAAGCATGATTCGTGTGTGTCTGTTCTGCATCGGTTGTTTGTGTCCAAAACGTTTGGAATAACTCACTTTTGGTAAATGTTGTCTAGCTTTTAGTGCATTGCTGGATCACGTTCATACAGGTATGCATATACTTGAGACCCTGGGTCCTTAGGTGATGTCACAAATGCGAGGTCAAGTGTCATTCAGGGTCACTTAGGGCTATATCTTGTGGCATGTGGTATACACTTTTTGTTAAATTGTCTAGGCATTTTGGTGCAGTGATGGATCAAGTTCATACTTGGCATGCTTATACATGGAGGTCAAGGGGTCTGATGTGGTCATAGATTAAGAGAGGTCAAAGAGTCATTCCATGGGTCACTTAGGGGATTATAATCTGTGTGTATGTTGGTATACACTTGGTTACAATTTAGCATTTTAGTGCAGTGATGGATCAGTCATACGTGGATGCTTTTACATTGATGCAAGGGTCTTATGTGGGGTCACAGATGATGTCAAATGTACTTCATGTACTTGGGTCATAATCTTGTTGCATGTTGTATAAAATGTTGGTTAAAAGGGTGTTGTACATTTTAGTGCAGTGATGGATCAAGTTCATCACTTTGGTAATATTATACATGGAGGGCAAGGGTCTTATATGGGGTCACAGATACGGAGTTCAAGGTCATTCATGGGTCATTTAGGATCCATATTTTGTGCATGTGTATACCATTTTGGTTAAATTAAACATTTTAGTGCATGATGGATCACGTTCATACTTGGTATGCTTAGACATTGATGCAAGGGTCTTATTTGGGGTCACAGAATTAGGTCAAGTTCTTCGTTGCTCATTAGTGTCATATCTTGTGGGCAGGTGTAATACCACTTTTGGTTTAAAATGTGGTAGGATTTTAGGTGCAGTGATTGATGAACAGTGAGACAGCCTTCCAGAAGAACGCAGAAGTTTGGAGCAGTCTTCATTTACCTAAACTGCTGCGTACGATACATTCTGGCATCGAGGTCTCTACCTCAACTAACTCAAATCCTTCCTTATGTTAAGGCTTGTCAAGTTCCAATTATGCTGTGCCTCATCCAAGACATATCTTTCGTCCTGGAGACTCAAAATGGCAACGCAGTAGTACTCGCAAACTTTGGAATGGGGTCCCACAAGGTTCTGTCCTGGCACCCGGTGTCTTCAACATCTACGTCTCAGATTGCCAAAGGGAGATTGTTCCCAGTACTCCTACGCGACGACACGGCACTTTGGAATAGCTTCTGACAAAAATCCTTTGAGTCCTTAAACACAGTGCTGCCGAAGACCTAAATCACTGGAAGCCAATTCTTCTTCTTTCTTCCACCGATGGCACTGAAACTCAGCAAACCCAAGACCGTCAGCTCTGTTTGTCACCTTGCAAATCGATGAGCAAAAAGACTAACATCACTCTAGATGGAGAAAAAAACTGTCACATGAACCCAACACCGAAGTACTTGGCGTCACAATGGCCCGCAGCCTTACTTCATCAACACACCAATCGTCGCTGCCAAGCACGGCAGTCTCGTGTCAACCTCCTCAAAGGGCTTCGCAGGAACTGGATGGGGATCATCCTTGACACTTACATACATCACTGTTGCCTTGGCATACTCCACTGCTTACTAACTCCTGCAGCCCGTATGGAGTCACGCGTACAATTCAACACAAGATTGATGTCGTTTTCTGAATGATGCAATGATACTTGTTTTGTTTGCCTTTTGGCAACGTCCTGTAGAATACTTTCCATTCTGTCTGGCATATGCTCCTGCAAATCTTCGGAGGAACCTTTCAGACGATCAGCTCGCAAGAAATTTGATGAACCTTGATAGTCCTAATCCCACCCACTGACAACCAACACCCTTTGAGGATCAGAGAATTCCATCGGGAATCACTTGCTACCCAATCCATGAACTGCAGTCCACAGTAAATCCCTAGCGATCATCTTGGATCAATGACGATGTTTTGAGCAATGGTCATCCGCTACTTTGAACCTAAATCAGGTTGGTGGACAGCCCATCTAGCAAGCCAAAGGCTGTGACCTTGATAGGAAAGCATGGTCAACCTCAACAGACTAAGAACTGGCTTTGTCGTACAAATAACTTCCTCACAAGATCGCGTAGAACCCTCACCAAACTGCGATTGTGTAGAGCCACAACCTTAGCCACATCAAAGATGACTGTGAGGTTTACAGGTCCCCAAGAGGATTCCCAGGCCTGATCAACCTGGATGATGAAATAATCAGCTGGTTAAAGATGGTTCTTCCAATCTTCCACGTTATTTTGGCTTGCACGAACGAACATCGGATGAACTTCTCATATTTGGTATGCGTATACAAGTGAGACAAGGGGGTTTTATGTAGGGTCATCGTCATATATGCGAGGTCAAAGGTCATGCATGTGTCACTAGGGTCTTTGGACTACATAATCGGTACGACCTATTTGGGACAAGTCCCATTTAAAAAATATGCCAGTGTCTCTTTTAAGGTTTAACAGTCTAAGATAGAGGTTGCGGCTCATATGGCATAGGTCATATGACACGTCAGGGATTCAGCAGTTGGGCGATTGCTGTTAACCACTAAATTATTAGTACTCTTCTTCAATGGAGTCATTGCTGCATACAATAATATCCTCCCTTTCCTGTCTGATAAAACTGGCTCGTCGTTTAAATAACCTCTTGTGATCTTTGACCTATTTGTCGTTCACATCTCAATTTGCTCTCAATTAAACTTCCTTGGTCATCATCTTTTGGCACTTGGAAGTAGGATTCAATCCCGTTCTATAAAAACAACACTCCCCCCTGGTGGGAATATTTTCTTCGGGGAAACATTTTCTTCACTTTAAGTTCAGAAAGGTAACCCCATGTCGTAGACTGTCTGCCATCAGAACTATGTAATTGAGTTAAATTTGTTTTAAGGTTTTTGGTTTTTGAAGTTTAGCACATACCGCATACTTAGGACAAGGGAGGGAGGATAATTAACCATGACGATAATGGAGAATGTCTGTCATATGTAAATATCCAAATAAGTGCATGTAAGAGCATCAAACTCATTCCTTCTACCATTTCCAACCACCTACATCTACTTAAGCATAGAAAACGTTGAGCATCAGTGATTACTCTTGTCTATTTGGTGTTCTCTCATCCCAGCCCTCCTACTCTCCAATCCCTACTCTCCCACCAAAAACCCCTATCCTACCTCACCCAACTTCCCACCCGACAAAAAATCTGCCAATCCACTCTGACTTTCCCCAGCTGCCCTACCCCTACCTGCCCCACCCTACCTCCCCCCAACCCCATTCACCAACTAATATCTACTACAACGCACCAAAAATTAACCCCACAAGGACCCTACTCTAGCTTCCCACTCATAAAGGACACTTATCCAGTGATTTGATAAATTATTATAAATCTTGCAGCAATAGCTTCAAAGTGAAGGTATAATCTGTAGAATAGAATCTAATAAGTTAACTTTTCCAGCTGTAGAGTTGACAGAAAAGGAAGACAGAAAAGGAGAAAAAAGAAACACGGCAGTGTTCCAAAGATACGATTCTCCAATTCAATCCGTGTTGTAGTAAGTGTCAGTTCGGACAGTAATGACTAAAATCGCTGATTCTTGTCCCGATTAGTTGCTTCTGGTCTTTATCCTTGAGGAGGGTCTGTTAGTTTTTTTTGGGTACTGTACTGTACATACATTGCGAAAATATGATTTGATATTTTTGATGTGATTTAGCAAATCACCTGATAGAATGTCTTTAACTCCCCACCCCACGTCTCTGCCAATACTCCCCACCCAACCCCTCCTACGTGACTCCCCTTTTCTCAACACCACACCCCTAACTACCCCACCGTAACTCCTATACTTCCCCACCCAACTCCGCCTTCAATTCCCAATCAACCCCACCCAAATCCCAACCCAATCCCCACCCAATCCCATACATACAATTCAACTCCCCGACTCAAAACCCAACCCCAACTTCCCAACCCAAACTCCCCCACCCCTATCCAATCTCATAAACCCACCCCCCCCAACCACTCACCTCTAAACTCTCTCCCATCCTAAACCAAGTCTGCCAATCCACTCCAATCCTTACTGCCCCACAATAATTGCTGCACCAAAGAATTATGTGGTTTGTAATTAAGGTGCGCTCCCTACACATGTTTAGGCCTATAGAATTTAGCTAATTAGTTTCATTAGCGTGCTGATCTGTATAAAAAATTATACAACACCACAAGTCACAAAGTTGTATCACACTCCCCAAGTTTATTGGGTATTTGCATTTTGTTTGGTACAGTGGATTCAAAATGTTTGTCTTCATAAAGGTTGGGTGTTCGATCGTCGTTGGGGACCCCACTCTTTACCCGGAAGTAGTGCGAGTTTGATATCAGATGAAAGACCGATTTTTCTCAATTGTCGTCCTGAAATTTTAGTCCGCAAATCCATTTCATCCAAGATATTTATCATAAAATTGCTTGTTTTAAAGGGTTAACAAATCAATATTGCACAATATTTGAATAGGGTTTTGCCAATATGCATATTGCTTCTACCATCAAAACTGCACGTTTGTTTCCCACGGTATGAGGGCATATGGCAAGTGCAGGCTCTCATATAAAGGAGAGAACACACAATGAGATATAATTCAGAAAAAGTACCTTTAATATTTATTAACAAGCAGATATCGTGCGAGCCTATTACCGCCACCAGAATAATAATTGAAAAAATTTAAAACCACCCCTATCAAGTTTAAAGTTGCCCTTAGTTGTTAAAGTTGATTCATACACAGTCAAGGACATAAGACACAATAATTAGTCATGTAAATTGGAATATAAGCAGCACACTATTATGGGGCCCAAAATAAACAAAACGAAAACCTTAAATTTGGTATACATGAGCCATTGATACTTTCTTTCATGTTTGAAGACACCCCAATGGCATGCCAACTTGTTTTAAAAAATGTGTTTTTCTTATAATTTTCCCAAAAGGGCAAAAATGCACTTTTTTATTCCAATTCCAAAGCACTTTCAAACTTAATTCTCAAAATGGTAGATATGATATTTTTTTTTTTAAATATTAAAACCTATTTTAACAGTGAAAAGTTACAGACATTTCGTCAAATTCTGTCCGACAACGCAGCTTCTTGCATTGTCAATTCCATTATCACATCTTCGTTTGACTTTTGCAATTCAACCTTGGCTGGTATCACGTAAAGATCAACTCATCGAATTCAAAAATCAGAATTCTGCTGCCAGTCTTCATAGATAGAAAGCGCAAATATATCATATAACACCCCTCTCAGGAGCTTCAATGGTCCCCCCCATCAATACGCATTAATTTAACTGTGTTTTAGTGTTTCGCTATTTTGAAGGGACCCTGCCATCTTCTTCATCGCAAAAACTCCTCAGAACCCATCGTGTGCTCTCAAATCTGCTGGGGAGCGATCCTCTCGTTTTGCTGCCCCAATCAGCCTGGAACTCCCTCCTACCACATTCGTAATTACCCTCCCTTACTCAATTCAAGAAGCCAGTGTTAAAGACTCATTTATTCCATCAGGCTTTCCCAAACGCATAGTGTTTTGGTGGTATTTCTGTGCATTTTTGTGGTCTTTTTGTGCCGGCCATTAAGATCTTTTGGTGATTTTGCGCGTTATAAGAAACTCTGTATTGGTATTTTAACTATTTGACATAGGCTTCAAAATATGATCCCCGACCTGAAACACAACAGTGTTTTCTTGGTTTAAAGGTCATATGACTTTTGACACAAAGTAACTTTAAAAACGTTGTCTATGTGTTACTGGACATTTTCGTGATTATGCACCACTATGTGGGGGGAAAAATTGGGGGGGGGGGAATACCATGCACTCCCAAAGAGCATAGTATCATAATGAGTAAAGTTTGTAATCTTCAAAATCCAATTTTTGTTCAAAAATGAACAAAAGCAAAAAAAGACCATAACCAATTTCCATGAGCATGCTATTTGCCAACACATTTTGCGAAATTATACCATTGAATCATCAAAGGGCATAGTCCAAAGTATCATGATGAGTAAAAACGTGATCTCAAAATTAAAATTTTGCACCAAAATGAGCAAAAAATGACAAAAAAAATGCCCTTTTTACGAAAAATTTGAAAAACCATTATGCATTAAATCTATCAAAATTATTCAGATGAGAAAAAATGCATTTTTCTTATATGACACCTAATTCGACAAGAATGCTGCATATTGTAATGGTTGTAGGTTTCCTAATCTGAACCTGAGCTGAAAAAGTTGATTTTCCTTAGATTTAAGGTCAAGACTTTGACACAGAAAAACTCCAAAAGTGTCATGTATTCTATGAAAAATTCCCATGATATATGCAACTATTTGGGAAATATTTTGGGGACATACAATTGAACTCCCCAAAGCGCGCATGAGTATCATGATGAGTACAACACGTAATCTTCAAAAATTCAAATTTTGCTCAAAAAATGACAAAAAATGTCTTTTTCCCAACAAAATTTGAAAAAACTATTTTGCATAGTAATCCCATTGAAATTTATTTCACATGATAGGAAAAATTATTCTCTTTAATATGACACCTAATTCGACACAAATGATGCAATATGTAATTGGCAGGCCTCCTAATCTGAACCCTGACCTGAAAAGTTGGTTTTCTTGGATTAAAGGTCATTGACCTTGACAAAGAATGACTTTAAAATGTGTTGTGTATTCCTATGAAATTTGTATGCTTTATGGACAGTAATGGGGGGGCAGTTATTTGGAAATATCAGTTAACTCCCAAAGAGCAAAATTATCAGATGAGTATAAACATAATCTTCAAAGTTCAAATTTTGCCCAAAAATGAGGAAAAAAAATGACAAAAAATGCCCTTTTTGCCCAAAATTTGAAAACTATTTTTTGCATTAATCCCATTGAAATTGATTCCACATAATAGAAAAAATGTATTCTCTCTAATATGACACTAATTCGACAAGAATGAGGCATAAATGTACATGGAGCCTCCTTCCCCCAATCTGAAGCCTGACCTGAAAAAAGGCGAATTTTTCTTGGATTAAAGGTCTCATTGACCTTGGCCACAGAATAATTTAGAATGTGCTGCTGGTGTATTCCTATGAAAGTTTTTATGATTATAGGACGTAATAGGGGGGGGCAGTTTGGGGAGGAAGGAAAATACCAGTTACTAGCAAAGAGCAATTATCATTATGAGTAAAAAGTAAATCTTCAAAATTCAAAGTTTTGCCCAAAAATGAGAAAAAAATGACAAAAAATGTCGTTTTTTGCCCAAAATTTGGAAATCTATTTGATTTTTCCTCAAAAATGGTTTCACCTGATAGAAAAAATTATTTCGCTTTCAAAGATACCACATTTGCCAAACTGTAATGATTTAGTCATAGTTCAAGGATGAATATGTTGTTTTTCCATAAATTTGACCTCAGATGACCTCTGGATGACCTCTAAATGACCCCTAGTTGACCTCCACACAAGGCTAACAAAATTTCAACAACCATCATCAGAATGCAGCATGACAAGAGGCTTTACAGTGATATATGTTGTGATGGGTAGTACCTACCTCCGTAGGGGTTACTCCTTAAATACAGCCACTGTTTGCCCATTTTCCACTCTACGGATTAGAATTCCCACAAAAACCCCAAACATTAGGGGCAAAAAATATTTTCAAATTCGGAAAAATGGGAAACAACTTAACACGGCGTCCGTTTCCTCACATATGTGAATGAAAAGTGTTTGTTGTTCTAATTTACCATTAATTCTTAATATTGTCATTTTTGGTAGGTTGGCATTGTTTGTAATTGTAACTTTCCACTTTCCATTGGTTTGTACGTAAATACTAAACAAACCGGATCCGGCTCCGATCCAGATCGACGGATTCGAAATAAATGAAGACAATAAATTAAAAGATATAGCCTACGTCTGTGTTTCAAAATTATGTAAGTATTGGAAATGAATATAGGCAACAGCGCTTTGAATCCATTGGAAAGGCGCTATAGAAATTAATTTCAATATTATTAGTTTATTGTTTTATGTACATTAATATGTAAATATTTAGACAGGAAAAATATTCAAAAAACGCATAAAAATAAAATAATTATTTTATTTTTACTGACACTCCTATTTGGTGATTAAGAGGGTTGTTCCTAGGGACCCGCACTATATCTAATTAACGTGCGATGATTTTTTTAAATGAAAAGTTTCGTATCCGAAAGCAAATAAAAAAAATATAAGTCGAAAAGTATCGTTTATTTCGTAAAATGGCAACTCCGTTAGCGGGTCTCTAGGAACCCACCTGTCCACTTATGTGTGAACATTCGAATATGGTTCTTAAAAAAAAGGCTTACAGATCTTTTTGGTGTTTTAGGGAAAATAGCTTTGTTGAGTACTCGGGTGTAAGAAAAGAGTCGGAACTTCTTTTATTTTTTTAAAATGTTACAGTCTATGTTCAGTATGTCAATTAAGCGTTTTGATATTTTCAGTTTTTTAAATACTTGCGACATACGTATTTCCAGAAAAACAAAAATACTTTCATTCGGGTCATTTTTAATTGAACGTTAACTCACTTTTGTAACACATCCTTGCCGGATTCTGTTTCACTTTTGAATCAGTTGTAAAATCTGAAACGGTGGTCGCCATTGTAACAAACAAAAGTAAATTAAACCTAATATAAAAATATCAGATTTTAATATTGATAAATCAACATTTATGAAGACATAATATTATAATTCACCATACTCCGCCCCCCTTAATAAAACTTTAATGTTTCCTGTATTAAAAGTCGCAATAATAGATTTCACATACCAGCCCCCCCCCCCAAAAAAAACCGAAAGCCCTGATTTTTTTTTAATTTGGCACTGAGCAATAGCATTATCACTGATCACTAATTCACCCGTCTGAAAGAATTAACCCCGGACTGAACCTGAGAAAATATGCTTTGGTACAATATTCTGAAACATCTAATTTCGTATTGGAACAAATACGAAATTCAGCCTAGTTTTTATATTGAACTTAAGCAAATAAATATTTTTGTTTTCACTGTTAATGACAATTTCTGTAGCTTAATACAAGGTAAAAATATATAGAAACTTATTACATTACAATGACACATCTAATGGATGCCTCAAAATCTATCGTTGCACCTTCAATTATGAAGACTTTAATCAGATGTAAGTTTTTAACAAATCTCTTACATCAAATTCTCGTTTAGTAGACCATACATCATCTTTGAATATCGAATATGAGATTAGCTGTCGCATTTGTGCACACGAATAGGTTCGGATTTTTATTTCTTTTTTCAGTTTCCATCAACTGACCATCAATATTTACTTCTAAAAACATAGATGTTTTGGTTTATTGGGGTCCAACACACAATTCGATACGAAATGTTCATATATGACAATACTACACGCTACGTACGTTGCGTCTTGAATTAATTTCCTTGTGATATACTCTCCCGTTATTGTCATATATGTGACCGATTTGACAAAGCAATTTTAAAAGCGACTTGATGGAAGACTACCGTGGAAAAAACTTTTCTAAAAGCAAAAGTTAAACTAATTAAAATATAAAAAAAATGGCAAAGTTTCCATGGAAATTATTCAGACATTGCAAAGTGACCATGAAATGTCACATTGCCACATCAAACGTAAGTAAACGATTATAGAACTCTAAGGCTGGGGTACACGAAAAATCTGTCGTAATAACCTCGATTGTACGGATTGTAATAAGTCAACGACGACTGTGGTCACACTTATCATTTATTGTAATCGTGTCGCCTAATTTTTTGGTCATAGTACCAAAATGTGGTATGGTGGTCAAGTCATTCACGTTTGCGACGGCAACGTCGAGTTCAATCGGGTCATAGTCAATGATAGCTTTTTTGGCGGCAATTCCATTGGCAAAAACATTAACGCGATAGTTAAATAAAGCCTAGCACAACACGGCACGCTCCTCTTTTACAACTTACAAGGTCAATTTCGAGAGCAAACGTGAGTAAAGTAGGCCTACTACTTGATCAATTCTTTTTTTTTCCTTTTTTCTTCATGAATTTATATATTCCATCCGATTCCATTGAGACTCGGTTCTTTCAACGTGTTAATTCGTATGACAACATGTGAGAATTTTACTTCCGGTTTTGATTTCATGCCACCGGCGGTTGTCCAGATAATCAGCCCTTGTCGGGCATATTTTACGATCGATGATCAAAATTAAAATTAATTAAATTAAGTCGATTTTAATAGACAATTTAGAACTATAGGTATGTGATTAGGTAAATCCTTATTGAACTAATTAATTAACAATACTTTCGGCTCATTTAGTAAGAAGTCTGGGTTAACATTGGGAACAAGGATGGTGACCTGCACGTTTCACGATCAGGTAACGTTTTGGGTGGATAAATAATGAACGATTGGAAAAATACTGGGAAAAATAAATAAACAAAATGCTTACAGAACCGATTTTCTTTATCCCCCCCCGATTTTATTATGCCTATTACTAGGCACGTCAGGTGAAATTATATTGCTATCTAGAGTTTTAAAATCCCACCACTTGAATGAGGGGGTCAACTGCGGCACGTAACATTTTTGAATTTTCAAAATCGATCTATATTTGCGGAGATATTCCAATTTTTGTACTCGTACTTGAAGCAATTGGGGAGACCATTGTCAAGGTCAAATCTTTTATTTTTCTTTATTTTCTGATGGCACCATCAAAATAAGCATCTTTGTGTCCATAATAACTTATATCTTAAAAACTAAACAAGATACAACTCGAAAATTTCATTCACAGCATATCTTCCTTGATATAAACGTTTTTATACATATTCCTATAAGAAACTCTATCTTAGTATATGAACTAATTTTAAATGCCATCGGCCTGCTTCCCCCCCGGCACCTTTCATGATTTTTAAAGCATGTTTTTGTAGCAAAATTACACATATCTGATCTCTGGTCCTGGTAGATCTATCAAATTGGGAGAAAACACCCGGCGACATCCTCTATGGAATGGGAGGAAGGTTGGTCGCACTCGCCTTTGCTTGTTGGATTGTTATACCTAATTTGCATGGTGTCCTAAAAAATTGCAAAAATATACCAATTGTCCAATGGTTACATAACCACGGTAAGTATTGTAACGACATATAAAATTGTCACGTGCGATCTATCCCTAAATGAACATTAAGCTATGTTTCAGATTAGCCTCATCATAGCACTTTTGATAGAACTATTGCCATATTTTTCTTTAAATTCGCTTATTTTTTTCTTAGAATGGGGAAAAATATACTTTTCCCAAAATGGTGTACTATACCACGGTAAATTATTGGATTCACAATAAAACTATAGCAAGTTTCAATTTTTGTGCGTATAACCCCTAATTAATTATTAGCTATTTCCCTCTTATCTTCCCCCCCCCCCTCCCCGTCCCACTCCAAACATAGTCGTAGGCCTACATTAACACGTGGGATGTACATTTACACATGCAATGCACAAACCCCGTCTCCAAAATCCTGACTATGCCCTGTGGAACACTCTCCCTTACTTGAATGAGATGTGTGTGTGTGTGGTGTGTGGGCGGGTGGGTGGGGAAAGAGCGCCTTCTGAACAGCGACTTCTGTTTAATACTACCAAATAACAATTAGTAATAACTAGAACGATCATTTTTTCCTGTATATGCCTATGAAATTATTCAATGGATTCTTGCCACCCCACTTTGAAGTTTAAAGTCATGTGCATGAAGATTGAACTCAAACACGTCTTCCTGGAACTCTTTGGGTTTGAAACTTCTATTTTTTCGTAAAAAGAATAAACGTGGATTGTGTACCAACATGGTATGTGGCTACGTATACTATTACTATACAATCCCTTCACAAACTGATACTCATTCATCTTTATTATTGAATGCAAGTCTACTTCTTTCAACAAACCGCACTAGAAATGAAAAAAATGCGTGAAAAATCTAAACGGAAGACGTGGGCCATTGTCACCTCAAGAGATGTTCAAGCACAGGCGTATGTGTAGGCTGTTTTACATCATACGCCTGTCAAATTTTTCACTTCCATTTCTTTTTATTTCCATTTTCCGCCGAGAATTTGCACCGAATTACTTCGGGGAAAAATATGTCATTCTTTGCATAGTAAAGAATTCTACATAACTTTTGATATTATTGATTGGCAAAAATGAATGATAATGCGGACTGAAAGACTGCTAAAACGTAAATCCATAATCTTTTGGTCAACACGGTCAATTTTGGAATATCAATAGGCTGAGAAGCTGATCATCTGAACTACTCGAAAATCCAATCGGCGAAAAAAAAAGCGATCCCGCCAATCACACACAACAGCGACGGATTCCCTTTTTCATTCATACATCTATATTTCGGATATTTACGAGACCTCCTAAAGTGGTGCCGATGCCAAGCTAATTTGCGTGCATTTTCAATGGACACGCACAGTGCAGCAGCAAAGAGGACAACCGTTTTTAAAAAAAAAATCACCAAACGAAATACTTTCGCCCTCTTCAAAGAAAAGTTTACCACTTTCTCTACTATATCCGTTTACGAAATGGACTAGAATATATCATGCAATGATATATTGAAGGATGGCTGATTCTGTCGCAGCATTATTTTGCTACATGCTTTGGTTTTCGGTAAAAACTCAAAATAATTCCCAAGCGTGGTGAGAAACCGGGGCCCTCACGAAGTCTGTGTGCAAGCGGTTTTCGTCACCGATTACGTAACGGGGATTGAACTGCCTACTATTACAGAATGAGGCAGATTTACACGAATTTTACACCTTGCAGGGCATTGATGGTAACTATTTTGTCGGTAATGTTAATTAGTGAAAACAATTTCCCGACCGATTCAATTGAAAGAAGAGTAGAATCTTCTCTACTTCAATTCGTGCCATGGACCAGGGATGCGTTGCTATGGTTCAGGTCGCAATTTTCCGGGAAGGCGGAGCTGGATGAAGGGAAGGTCGCCGTCACGGTTGATGGATTTTTCTTATACAACGACGACATTGGGGTCACACGTCTTTTTCGCGAATTATAGTACAATCGTATCATTCATATCACCATAAATGCGAACCCAACAAGAAAATTTTCGGTCGTTGCCCGATTACGATATACGACACGATATACAATACGGCCGACGAAAATTTGCGGTCACACGTACAAATATTGTAGTAATACTACAATAAATCGGCATGTCGTAATTCGTGTGACCCGACCCTAGAAAATACAGTGGCCATTTAATTTTTGTGAAGTTGTTAAACGTGTAATAACCATAGACCTACCAGACATATAGTTGTGAAACAATTCGTATGATCTCTGGAAAGGATGCGCAAGTAACAATAGGCGCATCTCGTTTTAATTCCGTAATTAGGTTTAAGACTCTGAATCCAGTTTAATGTTTTTTTCTCGCATTGTAATAACTTTAAATCCTAATTGTTGAAGCCTAATAGCGGCGGAAAATGAAGACGGCGAGTTTGAAGTGTTAGGACTGCTGACATCATTAGCGGTGCATACATATTTTTTACTAAGTATCTGTAATCCTTAAAATGAATTCCACACTTAAAATAGTTGCATTTCCATTCTTAATTTTCGTGTTAAGTAATGTCTCTATCATGCATGTTAATGCACGAATTACTTAGGCAAGGTATATAATGCAATAGAATCAAGTCCCTTAGAATAGGAATTTAATTAAAACAAATATATAACTCAAATTTCATTTTCTTCTCATCCGATTATTATTTTTACAAATATTACTCAAATTTGAATCACACATGAAAAAGAAGGGGAAACAACATTATATTACCAATAAAAATTACAAATAATACCGAAATACAGGAACCAATAATAAGCATCCCTGCTAGCTTACAGCATTAGGGGGAAAAAAAGGACAATGGAAAAAAAATAGTTTAGGTCGGTATTATATGTTTCCAAAAATGGCCCAACGAAATACAATAGGACCAAATCAATAAAATGAAAAAGCACAAAACACCGTGGGATCGAAGTACAAATGCTCCATGTACGGTACCGGTAATGATATAAGTATCAGAAGATATATCATCCATTTAATGTTTTCGAAAATATAAACGACTTGGGCCATGCAAATGGCATTTTGTATATTGTAAGCTGGTAAGAAGTTGAACCTGAATGTTTAATATAAACATGATATCAAAAAAGAGAAATTCTTAGGTCCAGCCGAGTGGAAAAGTATTCATGTTGAGAAAAGACAATTTTATGATAAAACACAAAATTACTATTATGAAGTATCATTTAGTAAAAAGAGTTACTCCAAATACATTAATACGATTTTACAATCGTAACCTTTCTGTATCCAATACACTGTTATCCAATACATTTTCTCTGAAGGCATTTTGTCAGCCGACTGCTTTTAAAGGACTACCATGGAATTTTATAAAAGTCGAAAGTTTCCATGGAGACGAATGAAAAAATGGCAAAAGTTTCTATGGAAAGTAGTCAGAAATTGCAAAAAGGGACCATGATATCGTAAATTTTTCCATCAAAGAGTGATGTTTGAAATCTTAAGACAAAACCAGTGATGTTAATATTAATTGTTAAGTTATCACAAGCCAGAGGCCGACCAGACATAATTAGCTGTTAGCAATTCGTATTATAATAATCCCTGAAAGGGAATACCGTACCTTACCGAGGTTGCATTCATTCGTAATTCCGATGTAAGTTTAAAGCTCCGATCCGTTAATTTTTTTTTGGACAGGTATAGATCTACCAATGGAAATTGAAATGACTTTACACTGATAGGATTAAAAAAAACGATGGCCTCTATAGTATCTGAGTCCGTTTTAGGAAAACAAACAACGTCAGTCACAAAATTGTTGGCCAGCGACTACAATTAAAGACCATTGGCATATTATGATCTTGATTTCCATTGTAAAAAATTCACGTAGAGGCCAACGTGTAGTACTATAATTGTATTGTATTTCACTGTTTGATGAAATGAAATAAATTCATGAACAGTGCAAAATCATGTATAATAATAAATATTACGCCATCGTTTACTGCAAAGGTTACTGCTCCCCTTGTCAGTTGCATATTTATGATGATGATAAAATTCTGTAATAGGCCTAATGTCTATTTCACGTTCAAAATAAGAAAAGACTGTGAAATTACAGCAATTTAACGTCAGTCTTGTATAGTTTACAGTGCAGGTACGGGCCTGTGTGTTCACTGAACTAGATTGTTCCCTGTGTTCGCTGTAAATTGGTAAGATGTATTTTCCATGGACTCTTTTATTTACACATGGAGACTTTGCGATTTTTGCAAAGTTACATGGAAAGATTCAAATGTCACCACCGTATACCGCCCCAAGCGGATATATCCGGGTCATGGAGACTTTGGCGTTTTTGAAAACGTTTCCATGGAATCTTTATTTCCACAATGGAGACACTGAGTTTTTCGAAAATAGTTCCATGGCATCTTTATTTCCACCATGGAGACTTTGCCATTTTGATTTCTTCATGGAATCTTTCATGGAGACTATGCAAGAATTGTACGGATTGCTACATGTCCAACCAGCCCCGCAGAGCCAGCACCACAAAGCCACGAGAGGCACTTGAAAATCAGCACACAGGGCCGACCGGTGTTTTATAATATTAGATATAAACCGTGCTCTCTGCGGTGGGTGGAGTGGAGGGATGCCGACCACGGGGTCTGCTGTTCCCGAAACTCCAGAACGTAAATCAGAAGGTGACTCACTAGTGAGCAAAAAAAAAAACTTGACGCACTTTGATGAGTAAAAAAAAAACTTGGCCCCCCCAACTCTGATTGCAGAAAACAGGGAAGTTGTAAAAAAAAAAAAACGTGCCGCCAAGGCGGCGGAAAAAAAAAAAACTTGGACCCGGCTAAACTTCTGCTCCCCCCCCCTTGAAGTATAATGGTGCATCCTTTATGAAACCAGCACCATAGACCCAGTCTTAAAAAAGTCAGCACCACAGAGCCGTGTTATAAAAACAAGCACCACGAGCCTGTCTTATAAAACCAGCACCACAAGGCCGGTCTTATAAAACCAGCATCACCGAGCCAGTGGGAAAAACCAAGCACCACAGAGCCGGGCTTATAAAACCAGCAACACAGAGCCGGTCTTATAAAAACCAGACACCACCGAGCCAGTGTGATAAACCCCCACCACAGAGCCAGTGTTATAAAACCAACACCACGAGCCGGTTTATTAAAATCAGCCCACAGCGAGCCAGTCTATAAAATCAGCACCACGAGTTTTGGATTCAAACACAGCAATATTGTCAAACTTTGGTCTCCATTTACATGGCTGGTCTCAAATGGAAAACTTACTTGTTCTTCATTAATTCAGACAACATTTCATTTATCCATGTCTTAAAGTACTTTTGCAGGCAATAAGTAACGCACACAAAGTTGTCCCTGTTCGCAACACACAACTTTTTCACATAACGCTTGGATGTATTCAAGAACTTTAGACAGCAAAAGTATGTCACGATACCATCATTCGCGGTCAACAACATGTTATGTGCACGAAAGCCGGTATTAATCTAATATTAAAAACACCGGGCGCCTGTGGTCATCTTGTTTGCCCTTTTTTGTCCCCTCTCGTCCTTTATTTTCCCTGCCTCCCGATTTGCCTTTTTCCTTTCTCTTCCCATTCCCTCACCCATTTCACCTCCCCTGCATTAATGCATCTCGTGGGGTTGTGGTGATGGTCTGCGGGTGTGATCGGAGGGATGCGCTAATTGGACGGTCCGCGAGCATGACGAAACAATATTGGTGGTTTCAACATGTTAAACTGACTGGGGACAAATCCTTGATTTTTTCACTCATATCCTTCGCAAAACAAAATAATCCCCTCTATTACAATACATGTTCACTAGCATAATGGTGTTGAATTGAGGGTGATTTAATTATCTGTTGGCGGATACCAATAATAAAGAAATCAAATTCCTTTAAAAGGAAAGGGCGCGAGTCAAGGGGAAAGATCCTGTAGATGGTATATGTGAAGGTATTAGTAAGTGATGCTTTATTTTGTAATACTTTAGCAAACGGTTCAGATGATATAAAAATCTTATTTCTTTAGGTAATCAAGGGTATATGCTGTGAATCCACGAACTTCCATCTGTGACCGGAGGCGGATACGAGTTTCTCTAAAATTTCACGGATCAGTTGTAGCCCACCTACCGAGAACATTTCGAAGGTTATTGGACAAAAGGTGCAAAAGAAAACCGCAAAACCTTGTTTTGAACTTGCTGTATCGTAATTGTTCCCTATAGAAAACCATGCTTGACTTTCGTCGCGCAGGCACAGGAAACTACAATCATCATCTTATTACATAAAGACGGCGTAACCGGCTTATTCACTTCAAGGCGCGATCTAATTACATTGGTAAACATTCCAAATATTAAAAAAACTTTTTATACTTTTTAAAAATTGGGGCGCTTCTTCTGGAAAATCTTCCTCAGTCTCTTAAGAATGTTTCCATTTTGATGTTATGAATTAAACGTTTTCAAAATCTTTCACATCCAACGGTTTGGAATGGATTTTAATTGCTTTTAGGTAGGGAGGGTTAGAGGAAACATGAATGGTCGGATCGGCTTCTGATTGGATCAGTCACCTTTAATAGGTCTTAAATTTTTGCTGCATGAGTAGTATGTTGATTGATCACATGACTGAAAATACGAACTCATTCTACTATTACATTTATTTAGACATGGTTGAAAGTGCATACTATTACAAGTATTTACAGTGGCCGGGCAGACTTAGAGTAGAGTAGTTAGTATAGTTTATGGTTGCAAAATGATCTGCAGCTGCAGTCAAGTATAGATAACTATGTGGTCACCCGCTTTCTTGTTACTGGGGTTCGTGCCATACTTAAAGCTACCTTTGTCCTGTGTGTGTGACCTTTGACCTCTACTTGTTTTTTTTTTCTTGCTCAGGTTAGCGTCTTTTTGGCATTATACGGCCATTTTTATGCAAAAATTACCTCCAGAGACTTTTGATTTTTTTGGGTCACCGAAACCCTGATAATAACCTCAGGGTTGTTGTTTTACCTGTATGCCAAACATCAGCTTCATAGGTCAATGTGCGTCACAACGCATTAGTCGGACAGACAGATCTCATTTTTAGTGTAGTACTAGTGCATTTCCCCGGTATGTGTGACCTGACCTAGATGCGTGGACCATTGTCTCATTTTCTTCTGCCAGGCAGAAGATTAATCATGAATTGACCAAACCCTCATGCAGTGGTTCACAGTTCTTATTGTGGTGTACAGACCATACATTGTTTACACTTCTCAGCTGTAACTGATAATCCTATTGACTTCAAGAGTCTCATTATTTCCATACATGGCCATGGTCAGGATATACATGCCCTACTTGCAACACTAGTGATAGTGACATCCCCTGCTTGCACTAAATGGAGACTATTCTTCTAAAAAAAAACACTAAAGAGCATGGTGTAACAGTTTTCGATTGGTGGGTAATCTGGTTAATTTTTATTGACAAATAAACTGTAGAATGACTTCTATATCCAATTTATATCCAAAAATAATACTTCAATGTTATATATACAATTGTGGTACAGAATTACATTGTTTGTAGTATATTTTAAACTGATAGAATGGAAAATATTTCATCAAGCAGACTAATATTTTCATGTGTGGTAAAACAGGCCAACTTTTGTGCAGCAATGTAGCAATGTTATAAAGTATTAATACACTAATAGTATTTGCTTGCACTAGATAAAAGTTCCCTTTAAAAGGAGGTATGGTAAACTGAAGCTTGGTGTTCCATGCAATGTGATTCATCAAAATAATACAGATGTATCGTAAAACGGAACATAAAACTGAATGTCTTTTGTTTCACAATAAGGTTGATCATTATGATTGATTTGCCTTGAATGATTCATTACAATATAGTGATACAAAAAACTCAATTTGTTTTTTAATTTCACCAAAAATTGTGCACTAAAATGCAGAAGATGTCCTTTTAAGGACTCGTTTGTTAGTAGTATAGATTGCAATTGCACACTTCTATTAAAATGTGATATTACGATTCAATACGGTTGAATGCCACAGGTAGATGTCATGAAGTAGCGAAGGTTTGAAGAATTGAAAATAGGCAATGGCGTGGATGAACATTTTTTTAAACATTTTGAAAAATTTAAGTCTTTGGGTGACAGAAGTAAAAATTAAGAAAAATAAATGAAGGTCATTGGTGACATGTTGCTGAACGTGGGAGCTATACATTTTAGGGAAGGGTATAATATTTACAAACAAATGTTATTGATCACGTTGGTACGTGTGCCGGAATCTGTATGTTAAAATAACGTACCGTCGGCCATGCCAAAATATCCGGGAATTTGCTCTTCCAGTTTGCTGGTGAGTGCTGCAGTGGTCAATCTTGTGGGGGGTTATTATGCGTGTTGATTGGTTTTCCGAATAAGGGTGTAGTATGTTCTGATGTTGATTTTGGTCGCATTTTTCCCTTAAAATAGTAACTGTAAGAGGGATATGAAGCCCCATATTCACTCTGTGTTAAATATTTAAGTCATGTATGGCTCGGCTAAGTATATATGCCCCCAAAAAGTCACAATAAGTCAACTGCAAAAACTCCACAAAATGTCATCTTATTTATCCCTAGCGTTGATTTTCCGAATAAGGTGTATTAGTATGTTTTCTGTGTTGATTGGTCGCATTTTTCCTTTAAAAAATAGTAAATGTTAGAGGGAATGAAAGCACATATTCACTCTGTGCTAAATATTTACGTTAATGTATGCCTCGGCAAGTATATGCAAAAAAAAGTCACATAAGTCAACTTGCAACAACTCCCACAAAATGTCATCTTATTTATCCCTTCCCATATACCTTTTTAAAAACAAAAACATGGGATATTGCCCCGTGATCGCCCTTTCCTTTTTAAAGGAATTTTATATCATAATCAGACCCCATACCCCCTTAATATCATATCTTGCCACATTAGAGAGCTTGAAAACTTGAAACTTAAGAGCTTTGTCAAATCCTTGATGGGTCTCAATGGAAATGAATACCTTTAATCGCTTGGCATTAATTTTTCACTCAATTTGAAATCTCTTTTTGAGATTAAATTTTCCTCAGAAGTAGTTCAATTGAGCAGAACCTGAATGTGGAGAGCAAGAGGTCTTTCGCTAATTGGTAGATTACAGTTATCAAATTCCCGCCTTTTGCCACAGTTGTTATATGTGTTTTTGTTTATGTATAAAAAATCCAATAATTTTTTAAGAAATTAGACTCCTTATTTTTGAAATTATCTGGAACGGTGGATGGAAACGATTCGTGTTAAGCGTAACGTACAGTTTTGTAATGACTGTCTGATTGTGGTCTCAAGATGATAGACTGTCGTGCTTTCGCTCAAAGTCAGAAGACAGTTTGGGCCAAAATGTTCTTAGATGATAGTCTCTGTCCATGGAAAGTGGTCGAGTTGGAGGCTCTCTCTAAATTTCACAATGATACCAGTATTCTATTTAAATCACACGCACCTGAATGTGTTCTCAATAATATTAATCCTCAAATTGCTGAAACTATCAGGATTTGGTATTTGTACCGAGACAAAATGAAAACCGTGAGAAATGAACATGCCTGATTGTCACCTTTATGACTCAATTTGGTTTAACCAAAATATTCCTTTGAAAAGTAAAATAATCTTTTACTATATCCATCTTGGCATGAAAAGGGCATTCATCTTCTTCGGGATTTGTTAGATGGGGACAGGTTGAGAGAATTTTTTGAATTGGTGCTGTTTTATGATATTTCTATTTACGACCTGAGAAAATATAATTACCTTGCTAAAGCTATCCCTTTTGACTGGATTAAGCAGTCAAACGCACGGGACCCTTTTGACATAATGGTTAACAATTTAGTTCAATTGAAGAAGATTCCTAGATATGTTTATGCAATTGTTAGAGAAAAAAATACTGTTGTTGCTGCTGAAGAGAAATGGTATAATTTTTTTGATTTGGAAGAGAATCTGGGCTGGGTTGGAATTCACAACAGAAATTTCAAAAGTACCATTGAAACCCAGCTTAGATCATTTTATTTCAAAGTCTTCCATCGTACCATTGCCACAAATAACATTTTATATAAAATTAACAGGTCTGATTCCCCTCTGTGTGCTTTCTGTCACCAATTTATAACTAAAGTCCATTTCCTTTGTGAGTGCCCAGTTGTCCAACCTGTGTGGGATAATATTATTACTTTCATTAATCAGAAAGCAGGTACGGCTCTTGATGTTTCTCTTTTTTGAACGTATGTTCGGGCTCGATCAGGATAGTCCCCACGCACATTGTATCAATTTCTTTTTTTTTTGTGTACAAAATTTTTTATTTACAGATGCAAATTTCAGAATCAAATTCCAAACTTTCGTGCTCTTTTGGCTTTTTTAAAGCTCCGAATATATTATTGCCACGCAAAATCATAAACTAACTCAGCATTATAAAAAAATCTCAATTTCTATTTAACTCCAAACTTTTTTTTTTAGACTTTGCTTTTCATATTTTAAGGGTTTGTATGTTTATTTATTTACTTTTTTATTCAATCATTTATGTATTTACATTTATTTTTTATATCCTTTTGTTGTTAGGCTTAAGCTGTCTTACTTTTTCCCCGTTTCTTTTTCTCCTGTAAAATCTTTTGCGCTCTTTTTTCAAAATCCCAGTAGTGCTTCTTTGTGTGCGTTGTTGTGTTTGGTGGGAAGAGAGAGTTGAGATGGGGTGTCGGTCTTGGAATCTTGAACATGATGACCTCCTTTTCCAAACTTCCCTGCCGTTTCTTGAGGCTCGGTGTGATTTCTTTGCCGTCTGTCATGTCTGCAAAAATTCTTGCGGTCTGTCTTGCTCCAAGTTTTACTCCTCAATCTCTTGCCAACTCCAGATGTAATTATTCTCGTGCCCTCTATCCACCATTTCTTATTCAGTGGGCGGGGGTTTAGTAAGCAAACACGCAAACACGCAATATCATTCGTTGTTGCCTATCTTATAGGAGACGATATTAAGATTAGTGCGTCTCCTGCGAAAGTGTTTATGCGCGCGTGTATAAGTTTACGAAGTGCACGCAGGTCGTACGGGTTGGTTCATTTTTTCAGCGGGGGAAATTTTTGTTTTTTTTTTTAAATTAATATTATTGAAATAAAACTATTTTTTGTGCTTTAAAAACAACCAAAACTAATAAGAATGAGAATAAAAGAAGATTTTGTTGTTGTGCCTATCGCAGATCGTGTTCATATTGGATGGGCACAGTCCAATATTTTTATCGTAGTGGATACCGGCTGCGCCGGCATCCACTACCTCAAAATATTGGACTGCCACCAATCTGACCACGATATAGCTAGGCAAAACAACAAATCCTATCTTTTATTCTCTAATTAGTCGCCTCACTCTTTGTCAACTTCAACTTTATTTCCATAAAAATCATGTTACACAAAAGCAAATGACATAGACAAAATTTATGGAGGAGTTGACAAACGGACAATAAGACAGATTGGGGTCAACCCCTGAAAAGTATGTTACACATCTTAAAGATAAGGATCATATAAATCACAAAACACAAGAACGGTCAATGAACCATGATTTAAAATACTAAATTGAAATAACAAGGAATATACAGTATAAATAAAAAATGCATACAAAATATTTTTATATTGGAAATAAGGTTCACTTTTAAAATTGTTTGCGAAAGTGAGTTACTGATTCGAATTTTTTCGGAATTTTCCCCCAAATTTGGTTCCACAGACAGGACCAGATGTTCGCACGGATTGATCAGTTAAAACTTTTTATTTCTAGTACGATTGTAATTGTGATATTTCTCGTGCCATACCTTATGAATGTCAGACCGGTACTAAAATAAGCCGCAACGTCAAATGTACTCGGGACAATTGTTTACTGGAATATTTGTACATTTAAATATATCAAGCTCTAGTTTGTATTATCTTCCAATTTATAAGGCGTTATATATGGCAAATAAGGGTGCAGTATGGCTTTGCCATTTTTGATAGCGTTATTAATCGATCTAGGTACGTTGTTACAAATATCCTTGTAAGAGAAGTTCTTCCCCAGGGCCCCAAGTTGTGGGAATGAATATGCTATGAATGCTGTGACTTGTGCCCTCACCTGTCCTGTTTCAAGGGCAGCTGTGAGGACACTCCGGTCTAAGTGTTGTATTCTTTTTGTGTTTATTCTTTTAACCATTTTGTTCCCGTATTTAATTTGGTGTTTATTAGGGCTCTCCCCTTTATTTAGTGTTATTTAGTCAGGGCATATTGAGGCTCTGCCTGTGCTTTTGCCAATGTTATAAATAAAATAAATAAATAAAATCAAGCTTACTGCGGCTCTCTATTGTCACTTATGGACCATATCATGATGATGAGGCCATGTGGCAGCACAATTCTTCTGCCTCTACAACTTTTTCCAACATATTCTGTGGGGATAGAACCCAGCCCCAGCAACCTTGGGGTGTAACCAATGACTAAACATATCTTGTGACACTTTTGTGCTACTTTGAGTAGTTTTTGCCTGGTTCATGATACTATAAATACCAATTTGGTTTTTGCTTGGATAATGATGTGATGGCGGCAAGCATACTACAGAGGATTGCTATGTACAGTGTACCTGTACAGTGGATAGGTATACACATGTATCTGGGGTACAGCCGTGGAACTTGCATGACTGCTGCTATTACTCATCTTATTCAAACTTGCTATGATGGCCATCCAACAACAATGTGCTACTACCAGAGATTAGCTATTACAACTCAATTACTGTGGTGCTAAGCAAGCTAAGCTGCCTGACAGTGTGTATCAATAACATCAAAACACTTGGTTTGCACTGCAAACCCCCAACCCGCGAGGGAAACGTGCTGGAAGATTTCCTCGCTATTAAAATGGAATGTATAAAAACTTATTCATCACTGATAAGTGCTCCACCTGTCACTAACCCAACTCCATTAATGCCCAACTCAAACACAATGATTATGGGCCTATGGAATTGTCAGTCTGTACGCATCAAGGACGACATCTTATGTGGAATTATCATTGAACATAAAATAGGACATAATGTTTCTAACAGAGACATGGTTAAGGGACAATGATTTGGTTGAATTAGGAAGAGATGTGTCCCCTGGCTACTCAGTATTGAATTTGACAGTGGGGCCATTAATCGGGGTGGTGGTATGGTGTGTTGACAAAAAGCCAGCAGTTGCCGTCTCAGATTAGGAAAGATTTGTACTGCCCCAAACTCGTACTTTTGAACACCGCCCTTTGTATATACACATTCCAGGAACTGAAACGTTGGCCATTTTCCCTCCCCTAGTAATATTACAGCCCCTCTTCCCCTACTGTGGAGTTTCGGGATGAATTTGACAACTTTTGCGGATTTTGGATCTTATACCTGGGAGAACAATGATCCTGGGAGACTTTAATCTTGCTAATGGATTGTCCTGATGCATCTCATTTCAGAACATTTTTCTTCAAGATCTCTCCCTCAATTTCCAAACAGATTATCCTGGCCAACCACATTGCTGGGCATACACTTGACTTAATCCTGGTTAAAGATGAGGCGACAATTGTTTAAATCTACACCATTAATCAACTCCGTGTATCTGACCATTCTTCATGAAACTGTGTCCTTTCTTTGAGTCTCCCGGATGTGAAGAGACCTATTCATGTCGAAAGTACAGAGCCATTGATTTCTTCTGCCTCTAACAAGGACCTAGTGATCAAGATGGATCAGATAATGTATACGGACGATGCTGCTGTGAATGAACTTGTGAGAGCTACCCTGAGGCCGGCCTCAAGTCCTGGATGTTCATGCCCCTGTCGCCATCCATCCTCATACCACCCGGAGGAAGCTTGCATGGTATGGCAAATCTGTGAGGATGCCCGTCTGGCCACGGCGGCGCGGGAAAGAGATGGGAAAGGCTCGCACAGAGGAGAGCGTCATGCATACATCCAGGGCACAGAGGAGACTGGCAGATGTCATTAATCTTGCAAAGCACTGATTATTATAATAACACCTTCTATGTGTAATACTAAGGACATTGTACAGACAGTTCAGTGAGTTATGTATACAAATAA
Source organism: Ophioderma brevispina (assembly GCA_023653785.1). Taxonomy (NCBI): domain Eukaryota; kingdom Metazoa; phylum Echinodermata; class Ophiuroidea; order Amphilepidida; family Ophiodermatidae; genus Ophioderma; species Ophioderma brevispina. The sequence continues at coordinate 20,592 of JAMKCH010059670.1, read as the reverse complement.
TAGAGTTTTACCTGACTCTGCCTCCTCAGCCAAAACTAGCAAATGATTTCTGTGAATTCTTTGTTGTGGGTCAAGTTTGAGAAAATTCGATTGAGGGGGATTGGTAGTCTTGAATTTTCAAATACTACCGGTTATATTGATGTCAAACCCCTTACTCACAACGTGTCAAATTCAATCCTAGTAACTTTGTGACTTACAAAATCTGATTGTGAAAATGTCCATCGAAATCATGTAGTCTTGATCCCATGCCCACTTGGGTTAAGTGATGAAGAAGATTCATCTCTCCTCCGTTATTCACGGTTTTGTGTCGCCTTATTAAGTCCTCACGTATTTCTGTATGTTCCGGGCTGAGCTTCGTAAGGCAATTATAACGCCTGTTCTAAAAAAACCATCCCTTGAGCTGTCAGCAATTAAAGGAATCTACCGGCGGTGATCGAATCTGCCCTGTGGGCAAACTTATTGAAAAGGTCGTATCCTCCCAGGGAACCATCCTATGTTGATCCAACAAAACTGTCTGAACCCTTACAGTCAGCTTACCGTGTGCCCATAGCACCGAAACTGCCATCCTTTTGGTCAGGATAAGTTCCTTAGAGCTATTGATAACCAGCAGGGCATGTGTTCTGGGAGATACGATTATCTGCCGCGACGTTCGACACGTTGTCTGAACATCCTTATACAGTGTCTTTCAGAAGACTTTGGGCTCAGGGAACTGAGGTGACTGGTTCAGGTCATATTTGTGTGATAGATCCAGCCAGGTCAGTGTGATGGCACTCTGTCTAAAAAAAAGATGCTCTTCTTAGATATGGGGTCCCGCAGGGAGGGATCTGTTGTTGGCCCCCAGTCCTTCGTTTACTATCTCTGTCATTGGTCATAGCATCGCAGGAAATCTATGATTAATCATAATATGCCGATGATGTGCCTCTTGATGTTTTCTCTTTGTGATCCGCCCGCCCTGGGCGGGAGAGGTTTGTGCTTTGGTTTAAGCTTTCGTGCTGTCTTAAGGAGTAAAATCTTGGATGATCCACCAACAAATTATGATGAACAAGGACAAAACTGAGTTCTTATCCTCCTCTCCACATTATGAAACGCCTTCACCACATAGCTTCATTGGACGGCCTGGGAAATCCCTTACACTACCCCGGGTGTTAAAAAAATTGGGTGTCATTGTTGCCCGTTTCTGACAATGTCAGATCAAATTACCATTTGTAGTTCTCTCAAATGGCAGATCCGCAATCTCAGTCGGATAGAAGATATTTGGATTCATGCCTCTGTCACAATGCTGTTCGTGCTTTATTCTGTCAAGGTGTACTATGCGTTCTCTCCTTAAGGTGTTCCAAGAAAAATCTCACCACGACTCCAACGACTTGCAAAACAAAATTAATGTGCTAGACTGATTTCAAGAAGCCGACACATACTCATACATCTCCTACTCCATGAATTACATTGTTACCGGTTTCCCAACGCATTCATTTGTTACACTGGTGCATGTCTACAAATCTCTGGAGAAATTCATCACCTGGTTACCTCTCTTCTCTGTTCAATCTTCAGGAAATCCACTATTCCCTCGCTCCTCAGATGCACACGTCTTTGGTTCAGAAATCTATAAGGAGGCTGGTGATAGAGCTTTTTCTATTGTTGGGGCCAGGCTATGGAATGTGCTACCTTACTCCATCAAAGACATGCTTCCACTAAAGCATCAGGCACAAAGGCTCTCAAAATCATCTCTTTCCAAAATAATAGTGCTGTTGGTTCGTCCATCTCTTGCTTCTGTTTCTTTTTCTAGCGCCCTTTGTATCCTTTGGCTTAGGGCGCTTTAACCAAATCCAGTATTATTATTTATATAACCTTAGGTAGGCTACTCTCTCGGTTGGCATGGTGAAGAGAAGAGCTATCAGGAGCTTGGGAGTGTTTTTGGGTCCTGTTGGGATCCGGAGTTATGATAGTTTCATGGTGGGATGAAGCATGGTTCCTCACCCTAATTATAGTTTCTCCTTCTCACTATTGTATACTGGACTGGTGTAATTTGCAATTTTCCATGTATGTAAAAAATATTAATAGAAATATTGGTTTATTTTATGCCAATTATACGTGTTTTATTGATTTGTTTGAGTTTATGCGAGTTATGTTGCGCTTTGTTGCTTTTCTTGTGATGTTGTAAATTTTGCCAGTTCTTTGAAAGTGTGCAATTTACTTGGATGTAAAAACAGTTCGTATTGTATCAAATTTTAAACGTGTTATATTTTGCCGGTTTAGGAAACCAGCTTCTATTTTATTTAAATTTAACCCACTGAAAATTTTGCACAGTTTTTTGAAAGTTTGTGCGATTTTACTGATGTTAAAACAGTTTAGTATTGTAATCAATTTTAAAGTTGTATATTTTGCAGGGTTTTATGAAAATCGTGCTTCTATTTTATTCGTGCCTAATGAATTTGAAAACTCCTTTGAAACAATTATAACTACCTTATAATAATTCATTCTATATGTAGATTTTTTATTGTGATTTGTATTTTAATGATATGTTCTTATAGCCAGTTTTTTTGCTTTATATTCGGATAATTTAATTATGATAAGCACGCTGAATTTGACTGCGCCGTAGAAACATATTTTCGTTCGCTTCAGAACTTATTTCCACAATCAAATGACATATTTATTTTACTAAATGGTCAAAGTTACCCCGTTGCTTTAAGTGTGTATGATGATATAATTTTATTTGCAAGAAAATATTAATCAATATGATTCAAGTGCGTATGAAGTTATATATTACTCCTATCCTGGGCAATTCGAAAAATCCAAGATGAACACAATGGTCTTGGAACACGGAATTAGCAAAATGTATAGTTTGTCCCATCCTGTGACTGCGGTTGTTTAGTTATTTTACATAGGTTTAAAGTTCAATTTGATGTTCTATAGGGGAAAAAACTCAATGTTTGTCAATTAGTCCAACAAGATTCAACGTTATCGATGGCACTCCCTCCCATATATATTAGTTACGTTGGAGGAAAAATAGGATCAAGGGGTCATGTTAAACTATTGCCGTCTTTGGCATAAATTATTGGATTAATATATGGAGACATTATAGCCAAAGAAAACTTTGTGGGATTTTGCTCGTAAAATAAAGGGTTATGCACATTTAAAGAGACATGAGGGAATTTCCAAGAAAGAAGGGCCCAATTTCTCGAACCTAGGTTTTTACATATTTGGAATGTTACCAATTGAATTAGATCAACCTAGGGAAACGCCGAATACGCCGTCTTTATGTAATAAGATGATGATTAGTAGTTATGTCGTGCACAACAGAAAGTGTAGTAGGCTGTGGTTTTCTATTGGGGAACGATTACGCATAGCAGGCAAGTTCAAAACAAGGTTTGCAGTTTTTCTTTTGCATCTGTTTGTCCAATAAACTTACAAAACGTTTAGCGGTAGGGGTCTACAACGATCCAGTGAAATTTGAGAGAAAGAAATTGTATCGTAAAAAAAAAATTCTCCTACTGTCACTTTAAAGGTGTTGTTCCGATCGTCTTCGGGACCCCGATTTACCCGGAACTGTAGTATTAAATTTTCAGGTGTTGAAAAAGGCACGTATTTTCTAATGTCGTCCTGAAATTTTAGCTTTCAAATCCATGTCTTTCTCAAGATACAGTAAAAAAACTAAGGGTTTAATGGTTAACCAGCATATTATCACAGTGTGAATAGGCGTTGCAAGTATTATATGCATTATTCGTGTCTAGCATCAAACCGCACCAAGTTGTTTCCCACGGTACTTGATGTCAGTATGTAAAAACTGTCATCGCTTCATATCAAGCTAGAGAAGCGATCGACAAAATCGGAACAATCACCTGTTAGTTATGCATCGACTTCAAATGACCATTTAAGTCTAAAAAAATAAAGTGAACTTGCTAAACCGATTGACGGACAAACTCGACTTTTCATAAAAATTTAAACACCAACCTGGTTCGATCGTTACCAACAATGGTACCACTGCAGACAAAATCGTGAGCTGTATTTTTGCCGCGATTTTTAAAAAAACAGTTGACCATTTAACAGTCACAAAAACCGCTAGGTCTAAACGGCGGGAATTTTAGCACATTTTACGCCGTCAGTCGCCAGCGCGCAGATCGCGTCGCGCGTGTTGAATTTTTACTGCGTAATGAAGCGAGCGCGTTGTTAAATGTACTTTTGCGCGAACGCATCTTGGAAAAACGAAAAAAATTAATATGTGAAAATGTAAACAAAGCGCTTAATTTAGACCAGAATTAAAATTCAATTCTTCGGATTTCTGGAGTTAGCGCCAAAGGATGTTTGATTCAATAGTGCTATCAAAGTATTTCCATCACTTTGCACAACATAGTCAATTTGGAAGTTCAAAGATAAAGTTATTTGAGAAAAGAGACGCTTGACAATGGCGTGGAGAAAAGTCCTTTTTTTTTTTTTTGTCTAAAACACGGATTTCTCAATGTTCCATTTTCGCAAAATTTGGCAAAGTTTCAGGACAAAGATAACTCCAAAAATACGAAGTAAAAGTAAGGTTTAAACTTTCTCGATTAGAGTCGGTCTCTCTGGGCGGTTTCTCAATTTTTCATTTTTCGATTTCTAACAAAGATATTTCTCAATATATACTCAAAAATTGGAAAGAAGGTAAAATCCACTTTGAACATTTTCCCTTATATTTCGGAAAAAGAAAGCTCTTATTTTAAGAAAATGTAAAAACCGTTCCCTAGACAAATTGTCTTTGTTTCTAAAAAATAACAGAAGAAAAGAAATCATGTAAATTCAAATTGTTTTGGTTATGCTGCCTGAAAAATTTAGGGAACAAAATCATGTTTTTTTGTTATTTTCTCAAAATACGGCAAAGTGTGACCTTGTAATCTGATGCCACCATCGGTTTCATCATCCAATTTTCTCTTAGAAATGCTATATTTTGACATAACAATAATCAAATATTTGCAAAGTTACAAACCAAAATAGATGCGCAGAAAAGCAGGGGTGACACTGTCTACGATAGCTGGTTTATCTAGAATCAATTACTCTAGTTTTTGCTATTATACTGTGGCATCAGAGGGGTAGGATCTCATGACAACTTGATAGCAACAGCTAATTCAAAATCTGCATAAATCGGCCGTCGTGCGCGTCGTAACCCAGTGCCGGGAAACCATGGGCGTGAACCCAGGGCCTGGTTGGGGAAATCCCAAAAATCCCAAATCGAGCAGAGGTCGGCATGCCCCCTTATTCAACGCTGAAAAATAAAATAATACTCATTATCACTACACATACGTGAAAGACACAGAAAGGAACATTACCCACATATCGCTGTTGGACTAAGCGGGCGCGGGCTGATCAGTTTTATGTAAGATGTAGGTTTCGCGGACTACAATTTGATGTGTTTATCTCTGGGGTCAGAGCACTTTTTCAAGGCAAAAGTCCGGGAATTGAAATAAAACAACCTTCGCTGCCCACTGCCCACATGACTTGACGTGAGTTCATGAGTTGGCGAGATGGATCACTGGAATGGTTTGACTGAGAGTTTGATAGTATGATTGAAATCGTAATTCATACTTCTGGTCATGTTTATGCATTTATTGTGGGTAAGCCTACACTCAACAAATTGACTGACAACGCAGTGCGACGGTTTTTGTCGGGAGGCTTTTCATTCATGTTTTTGTTTGGTAAGTCCATGATTTTTATGATGAAAGCCTGGGCTGGGCTAGGACACGATTTGTCATGCATTTATAATGCATCTGGCCTTCGCTTTTATCATTGTGGTCTTTCACATAGGCTGCTTGCATTATAACAGAGCGTATAAACAGGGCGGTGGGCCCTATAGTAAAAAAATGAAAATGATTAAATACCAAGTGCAAAGGACCAAACAAAAGTCGACACCACTGCGAAAGAAGCAAGATGAATCGGGCTAGGGTGGGCAGAGATTTCGAAAATTTTTGTGTTTACAAATGGAAAAGAATTTTGTATGGTTCCAATACTTATACAAATTGGCAACTTTAAAGGAATAAGTCATGAGTTAAAGGATTGTGGTGGCAGAAATACTAAATTCATCCCCATATAAATAAAAACGTAATCAACTTCTAAAGAACTTCCACTGCACTCAAGTGCAATGCAGTGCAGAGCTCGACACGTCGTAGCCCGGGCGAAGCCCGGGGGGATCGAACTAGAGTACATAGGATATCGCGGGGTTTTTCCGACGGAAAAAAAAACCGTCGGAAAAAAAGTTTTAAATACTTCACTTACCGAACCTCCAATTGGATTATTCCGATTCCCTGGGTGTTTATTATCATGAATAAATATTATTAGGACAAAAAAAAAAAGCAATTATTGAGGATTATGTAAACATGTTTCTGCAAGTTTTTGATGTGTGTGGAATGTAAAGGTGCAACGAGAGATTTGAGGCACCCAAATATGAGCATAATGATAATACATGATGGATACATTCAATAGATTCTTACCTTGTATATTTAGCTACAAAAAAAATGCCTTTATTTAAAGAGGAGAAAAATGACGATTTTGATTTGCTAATATTTCAAGTAAAATCGGCTGAATTTCGTATTTGCTCCTTACGAAATTAGAAAATAATTCACATTTTTGGTACCAAGAAACATTTCTAAGATTAATCCTTTCAGATATGGGTATTTTTGATGGAAAGCTTTACATTCAGTGCAAAAACTCAGTAATTTTGATTTTTTGGCGGCACCTGATATGTGAAAATCTCTCGTTGCACCTTTAAGAACGGCAAATTTTAGTCTACTTTAGTGCCTTCAATTTTCTTTCATTTTGCCACCAGTTATTGATGCCAAACATCCTCGTAAGTACACTGACATGAACTGCCATCCGTTAGAATAAGAATCATTGACATTTGGTATGGATTGTAAGTCAAGGTGAGAAAATGTCAGTTTTAAAATTCGTGATGGACCCAGCAATAGCTATATACTTCATTCTGACCTCGTACCGACCACCCAATTGATGTCTAGTCAGAGCACCTCGGACTATGCAATGCATTGCCATATTCCTGCAAGCAAGGTACACCTATCGAATCTCATGATCTGTTGTAGAGTGATCACTCTAACCCACAGATTCAGTGGTGTAATTGCTTATTGACATTGGGGGGATGGGGATGAATGAAAATTTAATGAATGAACCGGAGTTTGCTGCAAAGATCCATTACTGGCAAATGTGTGCGCACCGAAGCGCGCTAAAATTGCCATTTAGAAGCTAAAAATCGCTATTGTAATTAGATACAAAATGCGCGCAAAGCGCGCTAAAATTTGCCATTTTTAATTTTAAAACATAAACTATATGGTAAAATTGAGTTATTTTTGGCCAAAACCACATGAACGGGCATCAAACTTGGGGGATAGATCGTATTGACCTGGGGTGACCTGCAGTAAATCGATAGGAATGCAGGCGAGTGACGAACATTGGCAGTAAATTTACTGCAGCTGCACATATGCAGCAATGCAGTGCCGTGGAAGTATGAACGGACCTTTAGTCCGAGGTTGCTCTGAATAGACACTCCATATTGGGTTATGGTCTTACGAGTCAAGGATAAAGATATCCATTATGGGGTCCATCTAATTTCTGCTTAAATAGCCACATTTTTGTTTTTTTTTTTTTTTTTTTATTTTTTTTTTGTTCATAAATATTATGTCTTAACATGGTTTTGTCATTAAACAAACAGAATGTGGAGTTATGCAAACCACATGGAAAATACCTTTCCCCCTGTTACCCCTCCTCAACTTTTGTTTCAAAAGATCTCAAAATCCCTCTAAATGTACGAGATATCCTGTTTTCACTATCAACACAACTTGAGATCCTATTTAATGCGATGAACATATGTGAAAAAAACTTAAAAGACTTAGAGATTAAAAATTTGGAAGAACATTGCAACTACAATCACTCTGCCACTCCAGTGCATGAACGAAGCATAAATTGACAAGGAACAGAGGTCATGCATAACGTCACTGGGTTAACATTTCAAAAGGTAGTTTACATTATCTAAGGAACATATATCAACTCATTCTGAATTGCTTTTGAATTTGGTTTGTCTGGCAGTGTGGCAAGTTGGCTTTTGAAATGACCTCTCATGCTGGTAACAGGGAAAGGTACTCCATGTAGTTTTGCATAAAACTCCACCATCGGGTAATGACAACATTGTTAAAGACACAATGTGGAGTTATGCGTAGCAGAACTAGGGTCCATCACGCATTTTTAACACTGGAATTTACTCACCTGAACTTACATTTTTATAAATCCTTTAGCTAAGGTCACTGATTCTGTAGTTATAAACGGAATGTGCAGTTTATTGTCAGTGTACTTTAAACGAGGATGTTTGGCGTTAGTAACTGGTTGCAAATGAAAAGAAAATTGAAAGCACTAAAGTATACTTAAAATTTGCCATTATTACAATTCCACACCGAAAAAATGTAGGAAAACGGTTACATTATACCTCAGAATTGCTTTTTTTTCTGTCATAATTAATGGTCGTGATAATACACCCAGGACTGTCGGAATATACAAAATAGGAGGTCGGTAAGTGGAGTATTTTAAAAACTTGTTTTCCGACAGGTTTTGCGTCGGAAAAACCCCGCGATATCCTTTGTACTTCAGTAAGTTAGCCCGGGCTGTGCCGGGACGACGTGTTGAGCAAGCCTGCTGAGCATGATTCCTCCATATGTACAATTATCATAATGCCATTAAAGGCAATCAGTGCCAGTGATTTGCTCAACCAGAAAAATCATCATAACCAGAAAAATCATCATAAATCAGATTTTGGCATGTTCGTAACAAGTTTAAGTATCCTAACATACCCCACAAGTGATAGGACCAAAAGCAACCTAATAAGGACAAAATCAGATATTTTAGTCATTATTGTCCGTACGGACACTACAACACGTAATTGAATGGAGATTCATATCTTTGGACACTGCTGTTTTCTTCCTTTCTATCAATTTTTCGCTTGGAAAAAATAACTTTTGTATTATATAGACATTTTTCACTTTTAAGCTATTCATGCAAAATTTATAATATTTTGACTCTTTCGGATGGATCACTGATAGTGTCTTTAACTTAATCAACGGAGGAGGAGTCATGCCAAAATAGTGTGATATGACAACATTTTTGTCTTACATTCTTCAATAATTTTCACTCTTCACATAGACTGTTAAAGGGATACTGTTAAAGAAACGTCATGTGAATCCCAATCATTGGGACTAGCCCTAATAGTACATAGTACATAGTAGTAATAAATTAATTAATTTTGACCTTTGTATAAACCTTGCTCCCTTGTCAAACGTCAAAATTGGGCTTGGCAAACAAGACTTTAACTCGGCACCCTGAAATTTCCCTTTTTTGCCAACTTTTATACAGGGGTTTTCAATTATATTACCTGAAGGGCTAGAGAACGTCAAACACGTATGAAAGTTCCCTACTTGGCCAAATACACCTGAAATTGTTATGTTTCCCTTTATATTTTAGAGCAAGTCGAGGGCCAAAAATCAATGGTTGGCGGGTGACGGGTCGTATTTGAGAACCCCCTGTTTTATACTTCATGCCTCTAATTATATTTGTAGTTTCCGTCACTGCACTCCAGTCCCGGAGGAATACAGAGTTTTAATTGATGCATATTTTTGTTTAATTTGCTAGCTAAGTAATTATTTTGGAAGAAGAAAAGAATTTGAAGATTGCCTCAGGTGAGTTTTAAAATTTGAATTTTAAAATCACAGTGATGGCAAACCAGGCCCGCAACCAGGATTTTTTTAGGGGAGGGCGGGGTGATTTTTTTGGTGTTGCCTGAACGAATGTTCATGGGGACAAATAGTCCAAAGTTTCTTGTTTGTTCCCGTGGGTCCGTTGGTATGTCCGTGGTATGTCCGCCGTTATGACTCGCCGTTAACCTTTTTAAACATGCTCGCAGGCTTAACCGCCGATCCACGATTTAATTTCAAAACTTGATAGATGATAGTAAAGTGAGGGTGCCGCCAATATTATGTCTAGCTTTTGGCTGCATTATTTGCTATTAATGAATTTAATTAAGCACTTATTTGGTATTTATATTTTCTCAGACATGTCAGTTAATCTTTTTTGAATGCTCTTGCTGGAACTAAACGCTAATTCCGAGTTTACTTCACACTTGTTAGGGGTAATAGGGTGATAATACAGTGATTTGCTGGCTGCCAAAATTATGTGTAGCACTTTTGGTGCATTATTGCATATTCATGGAGTATTAATTAGCTATTTTGACCCAGTCAAAATGACAACCCCTTTCCCCGCAAGGCTTGTGTGTGTGCAAGTTATTTGGAGTTCCGTAGGAGTTATATATAATGATGATGTAATTGGTGGAAGGAAAGCGGGGTAAAGAGTCGCGACCTGATAATGTTTGGCATATTTCGGGCGAATACATATGCAAATGTGCCTAAGTGATATGCCCAAAAAGTAGCGTAATCGCTTAGTTTGTGAAACGGATCATCATCGGATATGCAAAATTCCTTCACTGCACAAAACCTATTATGGTTTGCGCCTTGAAAGTTCCTGATGCATGATGCATGCCGGCTTACAGGTATGCAAATGAGCTAATTATGAATAATTGATATATTTGCCTGAAATGGTATATCGGATATGCCAAAAATACTATACCATACATCTTTGTGTAAAATGTATGGAGGCGGAGAAGGGTGGGGTGTTGCGGATGGAACGCGGAAAGGGGGGGGTGTAAGTGCGATGACGGTGCGGGCGAGTTTGCGGGAGACGATCGCGTGTAGGGGGGCGGGTGGGCATATGGGTGGGCAGAGGCTGGTCGGCCTTGGGGATTTGGTTGGGGGAGTCGTGCGGTGTGGTCGTCGGGGCTGGGGTGCGTTCGGGGCGGAAGGGTGGGCGGATGCGTCGTCGAGGGGCGGGTGTGATCCGCCCATGTGACCTTGTGTGACCTGGTGGTGACTTCATGTGACCTTGGGTGATTTCATGTGCCTTGTGACTTTGTTGGACCTTTGTGACCCCATGCCTAACCTTGGTGACCTCATGTGACCTTGCTGACCTCATGTCCACCTTTACAAATCAGTGTGCCAGAGAGCGATCCCGGGTGGGATGTGACGGGTGAGGGGCGGGGTGTGTCGGTGTGTCAGGGATGGGGGCAGGGTTGGGCGTGCCAATCGGGGAAGGGTGGGGTGACCTTGGCGACCTTGTTGTTTACATCAGTGGACCCCATGTGACCTTTGTGACCCCATGTGACGTTTGTGACCCCGTGTGACCTGGGGGGCCCCATGTGACCGTGGTGCCCCCATGGACCTGTGACCTTTGTGACCCCATGTGACCTAATTGTACCCCATTGTGACCTTGTGTCGACCCCATGTGACCTTGGTGACCCTATGCGACCTTTGTGACCCCAGTGTAAACCTTTGTGATCCCATGTGACCTTGGTGACCCATTTCAACCTTTGTGACCATGTCATTGCGTGACCTCAGTCACCTTTGACCCGATTCCACAAACGTGATTGCAGAATGACACAGCGTCCCCGGCCGTGATGTATTTTTCATACATTTTCGGTTTACACTTTTTAAAATGCTCTGCTGGCTAACACTATGCCCGATTTATTTAAAACTCGGTAATTTTGTATAACACTGTTCTCCATGCATTGTTCTCTTTCAATCCACATTTGCCAAACTTTCACATACAGCACGTAAGTGCTCTCGCAAACCGGCGACACTTATGGTTCGGACCGCCTTGTTTTTAAAAAAGGGACTTTTTCCCAAATTTGCCCCCTCCCTCAAGGGGGGGGGGCAAATTTGGCAAAAGTGGGCCTTTTTTAACCATTAAGTGGAAAAAAGCCGCAAACCCAATTTTTTTGGCTCGCTCATCCTCGCATTTTTTCAAATGTTTTTTACCTTTTTTTCGCTTTTTTTAAGGGCTTTTTTTTTTTTTTGGGACCCACCCCCCCAGTTACGGGCCTGATGGGAAACTAATGTTCAGACATAAAGATTGAAACAGTCACCAAACAAGCATGCATGCAGCTGGGATTTTATTAACAGTTGATCAGGTGTCGGGTGAAAGAATTAGATCACCCGGGGGGGGGGACACATCGCTTCAGGATTTTCCACATGTAAATTTAGGAATTTTTACATGCATTTTCTATGCAACCTGGTCCCAGATGGCATTTCATTTCAATAGTAATTTAGGGAATTTTTCATCATTTTCTATGGCAGCCTTGGTCCTAATGACATTTCAAAATTGCCTCCTAAACCTTCCTTCATAATCTCATTAATATCATTATAATTTTGGAAAAAATTATTGACTTCAAAATATGTCGGTTAGTGGATTAACCTGCTGCCAAAACAGTGTAATTTCCCAAACGCTCATTTAGATTGAAATATTTGTGACCAGCTATTGCCTTTAGTTAAGTTCGTTGTCCGATGTGCGTAAGAAGCGCCTACCATGTACTGCCCCCCCCCCTTTTCCCGATGATTATATTACTGAGCATACTAGCTACATTTATCCCAAATGCAATGATCACAAGCTTTCTCTTATGGGACTTGCATTGTCTAACCTATCAATCTTCCCCCAGGAAGAATCCAACTACCCATTGTTTGTGATGTATGTATTTCATAATATACAACAATGTCCTTGTAGACCGTGAATTAATTATGCGACCTTTTGTGTATTTAACAGGTACCCATCTTGAACATCCACAAGGCAGGGCTGTATGCTGTATATGTTCTATTCCTTCTCTCCTGGCATATCTACTCAACCAACTTGACCGCTATGCCTTGGCCATTTTGTAAACGCAACCCATGGCACAGGAGATTGGCTATGGAGACAAAAGCTGCTTGCCTTCAAGAATGTCCGGTAAGATGTCTTGGAGAAACAAGTGTGATAACTTCACCAAAATCCTTAGTGTAGTCAGATAACATGTATAGCATGCTTTTGTACTTTAAATATTTTTCAAATGCGTTCTTATAAAGGGGGGATACCCAATTTAGTCTATAAATTTTCTTCTCACTTCCTAGATTACCTTCACACCCAAAAACCCCATACTGTAAAAAGCCAAAACCTGATTTTGTAATCCCCATAGAGGGTCAATAATATTGGACAACCAAAATGGCCATATTTTCTCTCATAACACCCAAACCAAACATCTTAGCCCACAGTTGTAAGAGAAAAATAGTAGCTTGCTTCTTGATCTCAAAATTTTGACCACTTACGGTAAAATTTGGGCTCTCTGGGGACGAGGCTATTAGCAATCGAACCATGGCCTTAAGAAGGGGCATGTGAGTTCAAGGTGGGCGTTTTGAGGAGAGGTGACGACCAAAGATGACGGGAAGAGCAAGTGAAGGAGGAGAGTATGAGATTGGGGTTGAGGATGGATGCTGCATTGAATTGGGCAAATTGGAAGAAGGAGTAGGGCAATTGCTATACGATTGTGATGTAAGTCTGGCACCCCCATTTAACGGGACAAACCCGTATTTAACAATTTTGGATTTACTACTACTATTCAAGCAAAGGTATGATGTAAATTTCAAAATTGAACATTTGCCCATTGACAGACTGTACTTTGTTCATCACCTAATAGACAAAATAATTCACTTTTATTTATCCGCGCTTGAAAGTATTCCATTTTACACACACACTTCTAACTACAAGTATGCGCTGTTGCATACATCATTCACTGGCATCCACTGTGGTATTGTTTGCCTATGGTTGCCGCCCGTGCTATCTATATCCAATCGTGATTTAAAGAGTCTTGGCCATGTTTGGTGAACTAAGTAATTTGTAAAATTTGATTAGGGTCCATGGCCCACATTATGATAATCCACCTAACACTGTCCTATGTCAGTATTTGAATGTGTCCTGAATCAAAAGTATGCCCACAGGTGTTGTTTACTAATCAGTCCTCATCAATTTCATCAATTACCTGATCAGAGCCACACATGCTTCTAGATTGGGAAATGCCATTTCATAGGCCAAGTAGTAGAATTGTCTGAGACATGAGTACACAAAGCTCTGTGAATTCAAATTTGCTGTATAGTGCTATATAACTCAACCTTTATTTCTTAAGTAAAAACAAAAAAACATATTTGCTTGTGAATGACCAAGAAAGTGGGCCAAAAGGCACTAAAAAGGAATGCCAAGATATCACTAGTTTTTGATATCAAAACAAATCAAAAGCTTAGAGGTATTCATTTGTTGTCCCCGCAGAACGAGTTCGGAACGAGGACTATGAAATGAGCAGCGTCTGTTCGTCCGTCCATGATAAAAATGTTAACCCACATTGTGTGCGATTTATCTGGAGTTCGTAAGAGCTGATGATGATGTAAATTGGTGGAAAGAAGCGGGTTGATGAGTTCGCGACCTGATTAGATTTTGGGCATAAATATGCTAATTAAGTATCTAATTAGCATAATTTATGAGCATAATTTACGAAAATTTTCCTGCAAGACTTGTGTACAAGTTTTCTGGAGTTCTGTAAGGCGTATAATGATGTAACTTGGTGGAAGGAAGGGGGCTGAAGAGTTCTCGACCTGATAAGATTTTGGGCGTATTTTGGGCAAATTGAGTATGCAAATGAGCTAATTAATATGCAAAAATTGGCGTAATCGCTATATTTTTGAAACGGTACATCGGATTTGCAAAAATTCCTTCACTGCATGAAAGCCTATCATGGTGCACATCTTCTTCGACATTTTAAAGTGTGCGATATTTGCGGCTCAGGTATGCAAATTAGCTAATTAAATATGCATAATTGCTGTATTCCTAAAACGGTACATCGGATATACAAAATTCCTTCGCTATGTGAAAGACTACTCTGCCATACGTCTTTTGTGTCAATCGTAATTGGGTCAAAGCGCTTTGTGGGCCAATAAAAAAGGGCATTTTTGATGCAATTGATCTAATTAAATATGCATAATTGCTGTGTCGATGAAACAGTAAATTGGATATGCAAGGGGGAGTGGTGGGGTGTCGGGAGGGGGGGACGGGTGGGGTTCATATTGTAGACTTCATACATTGCAGTTGCATTTATCGCATGTTAATGATCGCGAAATTTCGGTGGGGACATATTTTACACATCACGTAAATACGAGTTCGCCTTGTTCTCCTCAGGTGCGATGACCAGATAGGCACAGACAACAAAACTCACGTTTGCGAGTACAACTATAATGGCAACGGTTTCCAGTACCAGCTCCTGGCCGGCCCTATCTTCATTGTTGTCTACACTCTTGCAGGGATCCCTCTTGGGTATGCTGCTGACATCACCAATCGCAAGAACCTCCTGGCTATTTGTCTTATCTTCTGGAGTGCGATGACTCTGCTGACTGGTTTTGCAACAGAGTATTGGCACTTGGCCTTGCTGAGGTTTGGGTTGGGAATAGGGTAAGTTTGGAATCTAATTTTGGTATACTTTGATTACCAAATAGGCGGGCCTTAAAACAGTGCAAACTGATATGGAATAATGTAGGCAGAAAATAATGCAAGAGGCGCAGTGTGTATATTATGTGTGGCGTGCGCGATTCTGTACAAACGCTCAAGTACATTTGGTTTGCTTTTATGCGCGGAACGATAACAACCGACTAATTCCTGCCTATTGAACTGATATGGAATAATGTATGCAGAAGACAACGCAAGAGACGCAGTGTGTATATTATGCATGGCACGCACGATTCTGTGCAAACAATTAAGTACATTTGGTTTACTTTTATGCGCAGAATGATAACAACCGAATAATTCCCGCCTATTTGGTGGTAATCAAAGTACACCTGGCACAAAAAGTATCTCGGCATGTTTTTCGATCGGTACTCTGCCAAAGTCAGACCATTTTGAAAGTTTTCGAAATATACATTTGGTTGCTTAGGTCTTGCTCTTTTATTTAATACCTGGCTTGTAAAAAAGCATGCAGAAATGGCTGAGATAGAACGCCCGAAAGACGCAAACCCCAAAACCAAAAGTTGCAGTTTTTGGGGCAAGATCAAGCGTTTACTCATGAAAATCCATGATTGAACTCCCGTTCACACATTATTTGGCATGTTGTGTACTTTAAAGAGACACAAGGACATTTCCCAAAAGAAGCCCCCCATTTTTTTTTAAAACCCCCATTTTTTGCATATTAGGAATGCTTATGTATTAGATCACATCTGAAGTGAGTAAGCTGAATATGCCCTTGTCATTAAGATGATGGTATAGTATTTCCTGTCGTGAACAAAAAAATCAAAGCAGACTTTTCTGTGGCAATGATTATGATAGCAGGCAAGTTCAAAACATATTTTTGGGTTTTCCTTTTTACTTGTGTCCAATAAATCTTCAAAACGTTCTCGGTAGGTGTTCTACAACCGATCAAGTGCAAAAAATGAGAGAAATTTATATCCTAAAAAAATCTCCTCCTGTCACTTCAAATCCTCCAAGTAAGCTGAAAGTCACTCTTTTCACAAAAGGTTTTTGTCGTCTTCACACAGCAAAAAACAGCACGATCGATGTAAAATAGGGGCATGCTTTGTATGTTCACTAACATACAAAAATATTTGAAAGAGTGTTTTGTGTTTTTTCAACACATATTCCAAACAAAAGTTTTTTCGATTAACAGTCTAATATATCGGGCTTCAAATATTTATATTGAGACAATAGCTGTAGCAGCCATACTTACTGTACACATAGCTACCTATTTCTACAATTTACACACCTACCAAAAAATGATAAGAAGTTGATTATTCATGGTCATGATCATTGTTTAGGATTGCCTTCTAACTAATCACAAATGTGGAAATCTCATGATGATGTGTGAATGATGTGTTATTTCCTGCTGAGATAAATATACTTACCAAGATTTGAAACAAGTAGTCAAAGCATTGTGCAATGGTCTGGTGTGGTATTGTTATGTTAATTCCATGATTACCTGTCTGATTGCAAAACACTGATCGTTATTTAAATCAATTAGTATATAACCTCAAGGTTTGAGTTTAGCAGGCTATTTAAGAAATAAAGGGTGATGGAGTATCATTTGTGAGCATGTGTCCGAGGTTGGGAAAACCAAATAACGGGCGAGGCGCACCTGAAACAATTATATTCAAATTTTACATTATGAGCTCACAGAAGCCCTTTATTTCTATTATATTTGTGACCCATTATTGCACACTAATGGGTAGTAAGCTGACCAATCAGAATGCTGCATTTGCAATAATGGGCAGTAGAGGTAATAGAACTTGAAATAAACGGTGATTACACATGCATATTATTTGTCTAAAAACCTTTGAACTAAAATAAAATGTTCATTATAATGTTTATGTTTTTGTCTTGTAAAATGTTTGATGTAATAAGTTATCATGATGACAAAATATGACACAATTGTGTTGCAGTGTCATTAAATTTTAATACCTTACCTTAGATATGGATATAGATATGGGTCCCACTTCCAGATTTTCGGAGGCACATCCCTACCCAAACGAAACTTGAGACCCCCACCCCCCGGCCTGAAGCGGACCTGGTCCAATGTCATTCATTAGGTGTATACTTGTCTCAGATTTCCTGTAGTAGTAGTAGTAAATCAAAGTTTTAAATCTAGTTTTGTCCCTGCTAACAGGGGGTGGCCAGATTCACTTCGCATTCACAGCAATTCTGCTGTGTGAGGATTTATTGGAGCAAAAGATAATTGACTGGATGCTCTTCTTGATGTCAATGTGCTGGATGGCCACCATTAGCTCTCCAGAGCGGATGCCCTTGTAGGTAGATCTTCTTTTTAGTTCTACCAGGGTAACCAGCTACCCTCTAATTGAATTTCCTCAGAAACCCGATGGGGGGTGACGGTTTGGCCGCCGACGACCCGGCCTTGGGACAGGTAGTACTGTTAACAGGATACCAGTAGCAGGCCCTCAAAGAAAACCTGACCTATATGTATCCATATTCTTTGACTAATTCTTTCCTCACTTTCTTATTTAGTGAAGCAGGCTGCACACCATTTGCTACAAGTATAATAGCAGACTACTTTTCAGAGGCGATCAGGGGTTCGGCTCTCGGCATATACAACTGGGGTATCTACATGGGCTACAGTCTCTCATATGCCTTCGGAAACTTCATCACTGATGCTAATATAAATGGACAGGTAGTCATTGGATTTTTATCCGTTTTCACCACATTTAAAGGGGCATTTTGTGATCCACACCCTCGTCTCCCGACTTACCCAAAAAATGTTGAGATTTTTATATCATCTGAACCGTTAGCCTTAGCAATCCATGTGTGCCCAATCTTGCGTGCAAATTCGGTCGCATCTGTAAGAAATTCACAATTTTGTATTTTCTGTCTGTAAACGGACAGAAATTACAGCACAGTAGCCTATGGGACCGTGGGAAACGAGCAATTGTTCATAACACAAACCCGCAAGATCGGGATCAGCTCAAATTTTGAGAATAAGCTTTTCTCAAGGATATCTAGTGATCAATGTATAAAACAGAAGGTGCTGAAATCACGAAATGCACCTTCAATGTAATTTTGTTAAGAATCAGTCGACTTGCTCTGGCATAGTAATCCATTATTTGCATGTTATTATGAAAGACTGCAGTGTTCTGGCAATATGTCCAAGCTATACTTATAACAGGGCAGGTACTGGTGCAAAATTCTGAACCTTTGCATTTATGAAATGTGTGAAGAATGGGGTTGGTAGTGTAGTTTGGTCAGATTGCCTGTAGCAATATAATATAGGGCCTCTACAAGTTTTTTTTAAAGAACATTTTCTGGTGAAAAGGAAGAAAAACATGTTTTTAAATTTACAGTGAGGTCAAAGAAGTATCAAGATAACATAGACATTTTTAACCAAATTGAGATAACAGTTTTAAATGCGGCATTAAGAGGAGGTAGAGTATTCTTCCCCCACATGCATTCTTTCCAATCCAGTTTTTGCAAGACTGGTTTTGTCATGAGTTTTTAGTGACAAAAGACCGAAATGAACAAGCACAATCCCAATCTTGCTATTTTATGTCATTTTTTTGTCACATTAAAACTCATGTACCAACCGTGCAAAAGTTTTTTTTTTGTATTTAAACCAACTGCATTGTGGGAAGAACAGTATTCCTCCTTTTTGGAGCATTGCATTAGAACCAAAATGTTGTTGCTGTTTCTCTTCTCAAGCTGTAATTTTTGGGAAGCCGGACAAATCCATAGTTCTCTTTTTCTCTGCGGGATGGCTATGGACATTCTTTATATCCGCCCTACCAGGCTTTGTATTGGGTGCCGTCATAATTTTAACAATGCGTGGAACCACAGAGAGAACGCTAAAGAGGCGAGCAGGCACCAGGAATATAAATGCAAGTACTCCTTTACAGAGGCTGGCACTAGAGCTGGAAGACATTCTAAATCCTTCATTTAACTTCTTATCTGCATTGCTGGCTCAATAGAAATGGAGGTCTCTCACAAATTGCAAACTTTGAACTATAGATGACTGAGAACTTTGGTATGCCTGGATAGAAGTATTAACCCCTGGCACTATCTGTCATATTTATCGGCATCTAAGCCATTATTTTGATTGGTTACTTGGAAAGATTAGCCAAATCACGAATGGGGATGGTTACAACTAAACACAGGAGCACTCTGTTCCAGGTCAGGTCAGAATTCCTTTGAGGGCCTGTTACTGGTTCCCTGTACCATTACTACCTGTACCAGGACTGAGTTGTCAGCAGCTAAACCATCAACCCCATCGGATTTCTCTGAGGAAAGCTGATGAGGAGGGTAAGCCTGGTCACCCCGGTAGAATTAAAAAAAAAATACCTAAAGGGCCCTCAGCGCTGGAGAGCTAAAAAAATGGCGGCCATCCAGAATGCTGCCTTGCCTGGAGGGCGTTGGTTGGCCCAAGGTTAGGCCCACCGCCGAAAACGTGTATTGGCGTCAGAAGGGGATCCTGTCAATTATCTTTTGGTCCAATAATCCTTTCTCACACAGCCAGTATTGCTGAGTGTGAAGGGTGTATCCGGCCACCCCCGTTTCCGGGACAAAACCTGGATTGCAACTTGGTTTAACTAACGCTGATTGGTTCCTTGTGAGGGCTATCTCATGTGTGTCCTGTAATGAGCCCCCAGACAGATGGGTTAAAAGGGGGGATGCAGCTTTCAACTCAAACCCTGTTTTTAATCAGTTCTGCCCAGTTCTTTCCAGTTGTACCAGTTCTTCGTGTTCTAAACAATGAAACACTTTTCAATCCTGATTGCCCATCCCCTTTTGATCTCCCCTAGTCCTTTAGCCAGAAGGGGGATTTTGGCCCATAGCAAAATCTGTGTCGCCATTGTCCGTCTAATCCTCTGACTGTAACCACCACAGCCCTGACCCCCCAACTAGATGACACTACAACCCACAAACCTGGAACAAGTCTGTAGTGGCCAAAGGTCAAAGGTATTACTTTCTGTTATTTTAGACTTTTCCTTTCCGCTCTTATTCACTTGAAAACCTGTGTAGACTTCTCTTACAAGTTGTCCACTCTTATTCCCCTGGAATACTGTGCAAAGTATCTCCTAACATTCTCACTGCTTTTCAAAATAACTAAAAGGTAAACTTCATAATACCCATGCACTGTGTCCTCATTATTTACGCATATTAATGAGCTCATTGCATATTTGCTCCCTGCCAGGG
>JAMKCH010059668.1:0-14311 GCA_023653785.1 Ophioderma brevispina | reverse complement strand
CCCTGTGAACAGGCGACAAAACCGATTTTAAACTTTGGTTTATTAATTCTTTGTCCAAAAAATAATCATCAATCTGGGGTGGGGGGAAGGGGGAAGGAGGACATTTTGTGTCCAATGAAAAATGTGTGTTCTGTGGTAAGTCCTACCTCCAGTTGTAACTGGAAGTTGTTCTGATTTGAGACTCATTTAAAAGCCACTCTTTTATCATCTTTCTAAAATTTCAGAATGAAGTTGTTATACCTAGGGTGTTCCTTTGAAATCCATTTACTCTTTCTAGAAGATGGTACCAAGATCTTCTTACAGAGGAGTGTTGTGAATTTAAAATGTAGTTACCAAATGGGGTTGTTGCATTTTGGAGATCATGCTCCACCTTTGGGAGACTTAATCCAAGTCTTCCACAAAGGGGTGTGAATTTTCAAATGTAGTTACCCAATGGTCTGTTTGTTGATGATTCACAGCCTCACCCCCAACTTTCCTAAAAGGTATATCATGTGTGTGCTTAAAGTCTGCCTCAGAGGATTTCGAAATATATTAATTTTTTTTTGTGTGTAGCAATAAAAATAGTAATAGAACTAAAGATCCTCACATAAAATGCCTCAATTCCAAAGTTAGAAACTGAATGGAGTTTTTGTGTTTCATGCAGTAACAATTTATGTACAGTATACCAGGGCATAGGATACCGTGTATAACAAAAACAAAATTTCCGGATCCGGAAGTTGTAAACAAAGTTGCAGATTTTCTATAAGAAGGACTTCGATTTGAGCTTTAGTGATTAAAACAGTTGTTATTATATGGATAAGCATTATGTATATGCAAAACCACAATGTGTTTGAAAAATTGAGGGCCGGCCCTCCCGGGGAAATCTCTGAGTCAGCATTTTAATTCTTACCTGTAAATCGGATCTGCTCTTGAATTGTTATGTGTATCGAATTAAATGTTGGAAGTAAAGTTTCTCTTAAGATATCTATGTGAAACCATGTAAAACCAAGATGAGGGTGCTAGGATCCCAAAATGCACCTTTAACAGAGTCTTCCACAAAAGGGGCAGCTCTAATCTCCTCAAATGGTAGTTACCCAATGGCTGTTGTATTGGAATCCATACTCCACCATTAGCATGATCTTAATAAAGGTTTCACAAAAGGGATGTGAATGTCAAATGTAGTTAACCCAATGGCTATTCATCTATGAAACTATAACTCCCTTGTGGAAGATTCAATCAGAATCTTCCACAAAAGGGGTGCGAATTTCAAATGTAGTTAACCCAATGGGCGTATTCCATCTAAAAATCTACATTCCCCTTTGGATGGAGACCAAATCAGCTCCTTATGGGTAGGTGGTAAACAGAACGATTTTATATTTTTAAATTCAGGCAGACGACGAAAATGGCGTTTGAACACCAAGAACACGAACGCCGATGCATGACTCCACGCTATGCGACACTGTTTGATTGGGGTCATACCTTTTGTGGTTTTAATATCAGTGAGTACGAGTCCAAAAATATTCATGTAATATATACCAACAATTGTTTATAAAGTTATGGAAAACTTAAAAGTTGGCCTACAAATTACCTGGATGTCTTATCCTCATATCAAGGTCCCTATTTTTTGGGTGTATGTTATTTTTGTGTGTAAAATATATTCTCTGTTATTCCAATGGCCTAGACTATCATTTGAGAGCAAATGGAAGAAAATTTATATTTTGTGAAAATGTTGCCAGTGCCGCTTGAAGTGGGCATTTGAATAATAGGCTATTGTGATGGTTAATCATGAGGGTATAATGCTTTATCATTTGTAGCCATGAATGGTGTGAATTGAATGCTGAATGGTTAATATCCCAATTAATATTTTCCCGTATTAACAGATAATTTTTATTACTCACGGATATGAGCCCGTATTACGTAATGCTTACACCAAAGTATCAAGTCCCCCCCTATTGACATGCATTCAATCTATAGATGTAATGATCTGCGCATCTGGGGAAGAGACTTGTTTTGGTCCAGCACCCAGCACCTCTGAAGTGCCACAATCCAAGATGGCCTTTTGGTTCAACACAATAGACTATTGCACAATCCCCGAAATGCATCTCATTCGGTGCCCACTTCCATCCTGGAACTTGTGCCAGAGGTCCTGTTTACAAAAATTTGGGTGTTCTTCGCGTCGCCGACAGTGCCTAAAATGACAATACAAAGTACCTTTTCCCGTGAAGTTAATCTTACAAAAATGTAGAGGAATATCTATGGAACAAAAAAACAATGGGACCACTTGTGTTGAAGAATTCACCGACAAAAAGGGATATTTTCGACGTGCTACTTGTCACCTGACGGACGATTACACAACTATAGTGCACCGTCACAGATAGTTAATTTTATGGTATTTCATTTTACGCTCTTAACCGTTATGTTTTTAGCCGACTTAAAGCTGGTACAAGTTCCCGCGTGAAGATGGAATCCGAAGAGATGCATTCGGGGATTGTGAAATAGGTCTATGGTTGTGACATTGCTGTGGCCATCCAAAACAAATATTTCTACTTGATACATATTTCCTACATTTCTTTATGTACAAAAAACATTTTTAAAAGTTCCCCTGTGTGTTTGGAGGAGCCTAGGAACCTTTGTGATGTCTTTCAAAGAGGTAAGATAGTGTGTTTTCCTAGTACAGTCCATGCTTTGCTACCCTGCAGAATTCAACCTCAACTGACTCTGGCACTCCCATAGGCAAAAGACTACTCATTGTAAACTGAATCACTGTGGCCATGAATCTTGGTCTAGGACTTGTCTTTTGGGAAGTGCGGGAGGAAACTTGTTGTTTAGGGGACAATGATGACCGAGTTTGTGTACTGTGCAGTTAGTCCAACTTGTGGTGATTTTGGACATTGTACTTTGTAGGCTTCAGTAGAAACAGGCCTACCTAGACTAGGGTGGCTACTGCACAGTCTGAGCTTTCTGAATTCTGTACATGTAGATTGTAGTGTAGCTGTGCTATCCAGATTTAAATAAAAATTTAATCAACTTTATAGGCTTACCACTTAATGTCTACTAAATGATAAATGGGTCCCCCGTTGTTCTCACGCAATACGGAAAAAGATCTATGGTTTGTTTATAGATATTTTTCCGTATAGCGTGAACAAACAGGGGTAATAATAATATCGCCATATCATGTAATGAGCCTTATCAGAGATAGTGTTAGAAAGGTGTTAGACCTTGGGGAGTTAAGTATACTAAGAATGGAGTATTTTCTCTCTTGAACCCTTTTTGGGTCATAGATTTAAGAATGTAGTAGATATGATTCTCAATATTTGCTCACATGTGAATGGATTAATTTTGACATTGCTTTGAAGTACATGGACCAGAGAGATTGTGAAAATTAAAAAGGATGCTTTAGTTCCAAAAAGGTATACCTTTTAAACTTATGATGCTTTTAAGAAAATAGTGGAATGGATAAGGTCATAGATTTAAGTGGCCAATTAATGTATTTTTTGGAAGAATAGCCAAGCTGTAAAATCCACCTTAATGATGGGTAGGCAAGTTAAGCAGTTCTCAAGACCAGTACGTTCACGGTGCATTATGGTATTAGTCGTTGATTTTCCTGTTCATTTCTAACCATATGTTAATTTTTAGGTCGTCCGATTGCCTGCAATTGGAAAACCTAATGTCGGCAAGATTTTGTGGCTTTGTTGTGTGTCAAAACTTTTAGTATACACTCTTGTGGTTGACACGTTTTCAACTTATGGTAGCTTAGTCAGTGATGATCAAGTTCATCTAGTTGGTTATACTTTGAGACAAGGCGTCTATGTGGGTGAGAGTTAAAGAATTGAAAGCAGGTGTAAAAGAGTAAAAGTTTATTCAGGGTCACTTAGGGTCACTTTGCTCCTTAGTATACCACCGTTTGGTGACACATTTTCAACTCACTCTTGCTTTTTAGTGCAGTTGATGGATCAGTTCATACTTGGTATGCATTGAAACAGGGAGTCTTATGTGGAGGTAAACCTCCTTGACTTTACATTGACTGTTCCAGAATGCAGGAGAGATGGTAGTGCACAATCTTAACTCCTTCATCAGATTTCCTTAGAAACCCATTGGGGGTTGAGGTTTTAGCCGCCGACAACTCGGCCCT
Source organism: Ophioderma brevispina (assembly GCA_023653785.1). Lineage (NCBI taxonomy): Eukaryota > Metazoa > Echinodermata > Ophiuroidea > Amphilepidida > Ophiodermatidae > Ophioderma > Ophioderma brevispina. Next base: position 10,200 of record JAMKCH010059668.1, on the reverse strand, counting down.
GGGACAGGTAGCACTGGTTACCGGGATACCAGTAGGAGGTCCTCAAAGGGAAACCGACCTACAATGGATATGTCATATGCCAATGCCGATGTATATAAACCTCGAAAAGGGTTATTTCCACAGATCCCACAACAAGAATTGGTTGATCGAGGCTTTCTGTATCATAGATCGGGTCATATGAAATAGCCGCCATTACATCAGACAGGCTGTACAGTGTTAGTGCGTTCAAGAAACTTCTTAAGCCCATAATTTCCTGATTAACTGTGTGGTTTCTTCGTGCCTCTTCCTAAATTTCTCTTTCAACATGCCTAGCATTGTTGAATTAAAATTATGGTGTTATAATTATGCTGTATTGCAAAACATACATGGTCAAAGGTTATTCAGGGATCACTAGGTCATTATATTGCTTAACTTATCTTTGACACATAATCTGAGACTATTTGAGACCAGTCTGTCACTATTATTAATTTTAGGCTTGGTGGTTAAGTAGTTAATCAAAAATATCTATACCGTACTCAAAGTTTTTTCAGGTAAAGGATTTATATACCTATTGAACATTTAACAAAATTATAAAAAACAAATACCAAATTTCATGTTACAGTATGGTGTGGTCTGGTAAGTATGTTGTAATACTGTTTCTAAAATTGAAAAATTGAATCAGTAGTGTTTGAAAATTCTCAAGACTAGGAAAATACCGAAAGGCATTGTGGGAAAAATGGAGAGAGATTGAATGTTAACTTCCGTGTCTGCGTGCACCAAAGTACCGACAAAAACGTTCAAATTTTTCTTTGCTCGGTTCTATAGGTTCAGACCCCAATTACGATCATTCAAAACAAAACAGGAACAGACCCTCTGATGCAAAAATCTCCTATAGAACCTCTTCGGTTTCCGGAGATATTGAGATTTAGTTATTTAACAATCCTGCTATGTCGCTATGACGGACTGATAACATTAATCTCTCGCGCGCAGTACCAATGTAGATGAATATCTTTTGCAGTCTGTGACACGATACACCATGGAAAATACTTACCGGGGAACGACGTAATGTTACAGTACACATTTCAAATGATATAGGATCTAAAATGACAGTGCCAAAAATTTCACCACATTTCAACCTTCTCAAATCTTTGATTAAATACAAATTGGCATGAGTTAAAAGTTGTATTGCCTACAAACTCCGGCCACACTTTACATAAAACTGAAGTGCCTCATATTAACATTTACAAATCATGGCAAGATTCCAAAAGTGGCCAAAATTAGTCAGAAGTTTATTATCTAGCAGAGAAATTTAAATGTTTAACACAACCTGAAAATTAGGCCTGCCAAGAATTCTACTTCTATTGAGATGACTATCCTATGCTATTTCTTCAAAAGAATTCTTTCTTACATGTTTTCAGAAGCAAAGGGAACAGAAAAGCAGGTCAAAGATCCCACAAGAGAAGAGACCCAAAGAGGAAAGAAGAACAGGAAGAAAATCGCCCCCAGATGCCAACCTCTAAACCAGGTAATGAAACATCTAGAACATGGTAAAGGCACCGTTAAACAGGTAATGATAAACCTCTAAATATAGTTAAAGTAAAGAGGAAGGCACCTTTAAATCTGGTAATGAAACATCTAGATCATAGTAAAGAGCAAGACACCTTTAAACCAGGTAATGAAACATCTAGAATATGGTAAAGAAGGCACCTTTATACCAGGTAATGAACCATGTTAAAACATGGTCAAAGAAGCTGCCAACTTCTAAACCAAGTAATGACAAATCTAAAACATGGTAAAGAAGATGCCTCTAAACCAGGTAAGAAACATCTAGAACATGGTAAAGAAGAAGGCACCTTTAAACCAGGTAATGAAATATCTAAACCACGGGTAAGAAGAAGGCACCGCTAAACCAGACAATGAAACAGCTAAAACATAGTTAACAAGTAGGTACCTCTAAACCAAGTAATAAAATATCTAAAACATGGTTAAGAAGGTGGCAACACTAAACAAGGTAATGGATGCCTAAAACATGGTTAAGAAGAAAGAGGTGCCTCTGAACTAAGTGTAAGTGGTTTTGTGTTTGAAGCTAGAGTGGAAAAATTGTTTTGGGGAAAAATATGCAATAGTACAATATTAATATTTGATGTGCTACAAAAATGATGGATATTCAAATGAGAATACCTTTGGCAAGCATGTAGAAGAGATGATGGTAGGCTACATTAACATTCTTGAATCTCACAATATTAAAAAAAATAGTGGCATTCTCAATATGAAATCTCTGATGAGGCCTTTAAATAGGAATGTTGGGTTTAAATGAAATTTTGAATTAAGTTGTGTTGGAGATGGTTTTACCTATGAAACACAGGAAATTATATATTGTAATCAGTTAAGGCACGCCTTTCAGAATAATATACTTTAACTTTTACACAGCTGGAACTCTTCAGGCAGAGGTCAACGAGGCTGAGAAAAATCTTCTTAAACCAACCGAAATGAACGGGAACCAAAACAGTCTGTCATCAGCCCCACTCATGGATGCTCCTTCCCCTGATGAAAACAATATATCTACACCACCCCCTGATACCCCTACCACTTCTGACAACTCAAATATCCCCGAATCTCCGTCCGATAGTCCAGAGTCGCATATAGCAACCGAGTCAACTGGGCTAGAGTTCAACTCGACAAGTACCCATTACACTCCTTTCTTATCCAATACTAATATGTTACTACAAGAAGATTCTAGTCCTGATGAGAAACCATCAAGACGACCACCCATGAGGCATAGGAGTGTTTCTAGAAAGCAGCAGGAGCCTGCAGATAGCTCAGGTTAGTACAGTCAAGGATGAAATTAGCTGACCAATGGGGTGTACAGTCTGAAGCCTATGAGTCCAAATGTTTTGGTGTCCCAAGTGTGCAAGTAACATGAACCAAAAGCAACAAGTTGGACAAATGTCAAATGAAATGTTGAGAAGGCCAACAATTTCCTTACTTTTACAGCCAATTGTATGCCTATGTTTTGTGTAAGGCACCCCTTGCATTTCTTATTTTACATTGTTAAAATTATTTGATATGCTTAGTAATGATTGACCATTGTAAAGAATACATGTTTTTTTGTTTGTTTGAAGGGTTAAAGGGGGATGGCCCGATTTAAGTAGATGAAGTTTTCATCTTGATAGAATGGATTTCACCCCAAATCTCCATTTGTAAATGTTCGCGCCAATATTTCAATCCGTTTTGATGTGAGACCTAAAAATGCGATTTTGCAAGCCCCATAGAGTGCTGTGTAAAATTAATATTGGTCGACCATAATAGGGCATATTTTCACTCATAACTTCCAAACCAAACATCCTTTAGCCCTAAGATTTCACAGGGTAAATGAGAAAAATAGTAGCTTTCTTCAGGCCTGTGAAACTCCTATATTTAGCACGTACAAAACCAGGGAACAGCTGTTATAGCGCCCCCGTGCAGTATGAGGATAGCATGGTTATGATAATGACTTAGGTAGACCTATGAAAGTCCTACAGGATTGCTCTTGATTGCAACACATACGGAAAGTTATATCCAAAAAATCGCGATTTCATCATCTTAAAAACAGAAAAAAGAAAAGAAAAAACAATACTTATCACAAAACATAGCTTACTATCTTAGATTTAGATTTTATCTTCTATAATAGCATCATTGAACATGTAAATGTTACAATTTGGACCACTCTTATCAAGCCCTCATCAAATCCAATAACAATTGAAGACTGCCCTCAACATTGAGGGACAGTCGGCCCGAGGCCTCACCCAGATGGGTATGGCAAGCCATAAAGGCCATAACGTATTGCCGCAACGCGTTGCGAGAAAGTAGCAACGCGTTGCCAAAATTTCACAACGCGTTGCGGTGTTGGCCAATTAAAATGATCAATTTCTGTGACGTATTTCAAAAAATAGACCCACAATGCATTGCAAGTATCTTGCAATGCGTTGTGGAAACTCACAACGCGTTGCAAGCCTTCACAACGCATTGTGAGATTTTCAACGCGTTGCGAGCTTTACAATGCGTTGCGAAGGTCCACAAGCCATAATGGTCATAACGTATTGCCGCAACGCGTTGTGAGAAAGTAGCAACGTGTTGCTACATTAACATTCTTGAATCTCACAATATTAAAACAAAAATAGTGGAGTGTTCAATATGAAATCTCTGATGCGGCCTTTAAAGGAATGTTGGCGTTTAAATGAAATTTATGAAGTTGCGTTGGAGATGGTTTTACCTATGAAACACAGGAAATTATATATTGGTAATCAGACAGCTTTCAGAATAAATACTGTAATTGACCCAGCTGGAAACTCTCAGACAGAGGTCACGCGGCTGAGAAAATCTTCTGAAACCAACCGAATGCACGGCGAACCAAAACAGATCTGTCAATCAGCCCCCACTCATGGATGCTCCTTCCCCCGATGGAAAATCAATATATCTACACCAACCCCGATTTGAACCCTACCACTTCTGGACAACTCAAATATCCCCGAATCTCCGTCCGATAGTCCAGAGTAGACATTTAGCCAACAGAGTCAATGGGCGGAGTTCAACTCGACAAGTACCCATACCACGCCTTTCTTATCCAATAATAATTGTTACTACAAGAAGATTCTAGTCCTGATGAGAAACCATCAAGACGACCACCCTGAGGCATAGGAGTGTTTCTAGAAAGCAGCAGGAGCCTGCAGATAGCTCAGGTTAGTACAGTCAAGGATTGAAATTAGCTGACCAATGGGGTGTACAATCTGAAGCCTATGAGTCCAAATGTTTTGGTTTCCCAAAGTGATGCAAGTAAACATGAACCCAAAAGAAACAAGTTGGACAAATGTCAAATGAAATGTTGAGAAGGCCAACAAATTCACTTACTTTTACAGCCACTGTGATGCCTTTTGTTTTGTGTAAGGGCACCACTTGCATTTCTTATTTGTACATTGGTTAAAATTATGATATGCTTAGTTAAATGATTGACCATTGTAAAGAATACATGTTTTTTTGTTTGTTTGAAGGGTTTAAAAGTGGGGATGGCCCGATGTAAGTAGATGAAGTTTTCATCTTGATAGAATGGATTTCACCCCAATCTCCATTTGAAAGTTCGCGCCAATATTTCAATCGTTTGATGTGAGACCTAAAAATGCGATTTTGCATAGGCCCATAGAGTACGTGTAAAAATGGAAATGTGCGACCATAATAGGGCATATTTTCACTCATAACTTCCAAACCATACATCCTTTAGCCATTAAGATTTCACAGGGAATGAGAAAAATAGTAGCTTTCTTCCAGGCCTGTGAAACTCCTATATTTACCCACGTACAAAACCAGGGAAACAGCTGTTATAGCGCCCCCGTGCAGTATGAGGATAGCATGGTTATGATACTGATTAGGTAGACCTATGAAAAAGTCCTACAGGATGGCTCTTGATTGCAACACTACGGAAAGTTTTTACTAATCCAAAAAAATCGCGACATTTATCATCTTAATAAAAACAGAAAAAAAAGAAAAGGAAAAAACAATATTATCACCCCAAACATAGCTTTACTATCTTAGATTTAGATTGTTATCTTCGATAATAGCATCATGCACAATGTAAAGGTTACAATTTGGACCACTCTTTCAAGCCTCATCAAATCAATAACAATTGAAGACTGCCCTCAACATTGAGGGACAGTCGGACCGAGGCCTCACCCAGACGGGTGTATGGAAAGCCATAAAGGCCATAACGTATTGCCGCAACGCGTTGCGAGAAAGTAGCAACGCGTTGCCAAAATTTCACAACGCGTTGCGATCTTCACAACGCGTTGCGGTGTTGGCCAATTAAAATGATCAATTTCTGTGACGTATTTCAAAAAATAGACCCACAACGCATTGCAAAGTATCTTGCAATGCGTTGTGGAAACTCACAACGCGTTGCGAGCTTTACAATGCGTTGCGAAGGTCCACAAGCCATAATGGTCATAACGTATTGCCGCAACGCGTTGTGAGAAAGTAGCAACGTGTTGCGACATTTCGGCAACGCGTTTCTGTGACGTATTTCAAAAAATAGATCCACAACGCGTTGCGGCAATACGTTATGACCCTTATGACATTTTGGCAACGCGTTTCTGTGACGTATTTCAAAAAATAGATTCACAACGCGTTGCGATCTTCACAACGCGTTGTGAGATTTATATTTTTGAAATACGTCACAGAAATTCATGATTTTGATTGGCCGACACCGCAACGCGTTGCTGAAATGTTGCAACGCGTTGCCGAAATGTTGCGACGCGTTGTGACTTTCTCACAACGCGTTGCGGCAATACGTTATGACCCTTATGGCTTTCACAACGCGTTGCAAGCCATCACAACGCGTTGCGAGCTTCACAACGCGTTGCGAGCTTCACAACGCGTTGCTAGCTTCACAACGCGTTGCGAGCTTCACAACGCGTTGCGAGCTTTACAATGCGTTGCGAAGGTCCACAAGCCATAATGGTCATAACGTATTGCCGCAACGCGTTGTGAGAAAGTAGCAACGTGTTGCGACATTTCGGCAACGCGTTTCTGTGACGTATTTCAAAAAATAGATTCACAACGCGTTGCAAGCCATCACAATGCATTGCGAGCTTCAAAACGCGTTGCGAGCTTCACAACGCGTTGCGAGCTTCACAACGCGTTGTGAGATTTATATTTTTGAAATACGTCACAGAAATTCATGATTTTGATTGGCCGACACCGCAACGCATTGCTGAAATGTCGCGATGCGTTGTGACTTTCTCACAACGCGTTGCGGCAATACGTTATGACCCTTATGGCTTGTGTACCTTAGCAACGCGTTGTAAAGCTCGCAACGCGTTGTGAAGCTTGCAACGCGTTGTGAAGCTTGCAACGCGTTGTGAAGCTTGCAACGCGTTGTGAAGCTTGCAACGCGTTGTGAAGCTTGCAACGCGTTGTGAAGCTCGCAACGCGTTGTGAGATTTATATTTTTGAAATACGTCACAGAAATTCATGATTTTGATTGGCCGACACCGCAACACGTTGCTGAAATGTTGCAACGCGTTGCCGAAATGTCGCAGCGCGTTGCTACTTTCTCGCAACGTGTTGCAGTTATACGTTATGGCCTTTATGGCTTGTGATAGACGGGGTGAGTTGAGTTTCCTCTCCCATTATTATAGACTCCCTGCTGTATTCCGTACCAAAATGTTACCCACTTCCGGTAAAATTTGGAGTCCTTGGGGACGAGGCTATTAGCGATCGGGCCATGGACCTTTAAGCACCAATAATATAAGAAGATATAGTGGAAATTTATTATATTTGTTTTTAAATCAGGAACAAGCAATAATAATAAAAATGATAATGCATAGGCTTTTATAAAGTGCTATTTCATCAAGATCACAGTGCTGTTGCTATGGGCCAGAAAGGTTTTCACTACCTAAGAAGGGTACAAAATGATTTTGTTACCAGTGTGTAGGCGACCCATGGGGATATACCAAAAGGCATGCTAGAAAATTCAAATGAGTAGCTATGTCCAGCTAGGGGTCAGTAAAGGTCATCTGGGGTGGTCATATAGGGGCTAAAAATTGAAAATGCTCCAATCAATTTGAAACACATACCAACTTGCTGATATGATCCAAGAGATTTTTTTTTTTTTTTTTTTTTTTAAGAAGATATAGTGGAAATTTATTATATTTGTTTTTAAATCAGGAACAAGCAATAATAATAAAAATGATAATGCATAGGCTTTTATAAAGTGCTATTTCATCAAGATCACAGTGCTGTTGCCTATAATTATTATGCTGCCATCAGGAAATCCTTTCGCTCACCTAGGCCAGCAGCTGGCCAAGCGACCAATCCTATCAGCACTTAGATTCCCATTAAGAGCTCCACAAATATTGCTTGAGTTGATGAGGCCAGCGAGGTTAAGTGCCTTGTCCAAGTGCACAGCACATTGGTTCGAACCAGCTACCTTCTGATCATGAGTCAGCTATCATATCCACTGGACCACACATGCCCCTATTGTGTGCACAAGTCACCAATAGAAATGAAATATTTGAAAATTTGTCATACTGTCTCCCACAAATTTGTATGCAGTGATGGCAATTCAAAATGCACTTTAGACAGTCGGATATGGTACACACCAGTACCCAATAAACAGATGAAAAATGTATGTGCTTGAAGTCAGTCTGTACATGTTATAGGGTACAGTATTGCATTTCAAATCTGGTACATATGCAGATAAAAGCAGGCCTGTGAAACTCCTATATTTAGCATGTACAAAGCCAGGGAACCGCTGTTATAGCACTCCTGTGCAGTGTGGGGACAGCATGGTTATGATAATGACTTGAGTATCATTTTAAAAATAGGGAAAAAGAAAAGAGAAAACAATACTTATCAGATAAACATTGCTTACTATCTTCGATATAGATTTTATCTTCGTTAACAGCATCATTGAACATGTAAATGTTACAATTTGAACCATTCTTATCAGGCCATCATCAAGTCCACCAACATTTGAATACTGCCCTCAACATTGAGGGATAGCCGGACCGAGGCCTCGCCCAGATGGGATGGGTTTCCTCTCCCTATATTATAGATAAAAGCTTTGTGATCTCAAGTCGGACTTACCCTAACCCTAAACTCTAACAATATAATGCATACAATGTTTTTGCATTTGTACTGTGCCTTTTTCACCCACAGACGAAGAAAAATTGGGCTTCCATCCAGCAACTCTAGTCATCAATGGTGTCTTAAAAAGACAAACGCACAAGGCAATTCATAACTTTATCCCACGCCATGAGGACGAAGTCAGGTTTGAAGTAGGCGACCCTGTGTATGTGGAGATGAAATGCGAAGATCTCTGGTTTGAGGGGATCAACCTAAAGACAGGTGATGAAGGGTGTTTTCCTGGTCAATATGTAGCAGAGTACACAGGGGATACAGAAACACAATTTGGTAAGTAGTTGGTAGAATCCAAAATTATTTAATAGCACTTCCATAAAAAAATAAAATATAGAACAGGCATCATTGTAGCATCATTTGTAACATCCAGCAAGTGTATCATAATAGCTGCCTTTTATGTTCCATCTTATGGTGGATCTACTGAATTGGTAATATTTTGACTTAAGGAGTTTGGGTCATATATCAACTTTTGGCATCGTTCCAAGCCTCAGTATCTTCCGAAATGTCTTCCGCAGCCTGAAGCGTCGATTGCCCGCGCTTAACAAACAAGAGCGCACATCCCGCGTAGTAAGTTTTTACGCAAAATAAAAACATCTTTACACACGAGCGCGCGAGTAGGGTGGAGGCATATGCATGGGACCTTTGAACATGAACAATCCAACACTGTTTCTTCATTGTGTTTCTCCTTGGCATCTTGGAGGCGGATATAGATATTTGCGAGTCGTGCCCGATATACGAGACCTCACTGTGCTTAAACCGCGCAAATGGTGCCTATGCATTATTTTTTTTTTATTATTATTTTTGGTAGTTCGTAATTTATAATCAGATAGAAAAAAAAACTTTTAGCTTTCCCAATGTTCTGAATTTGGGTTCGGTATTCATTTGTGCTGAAAAAATGTTTGCTGCTTATTTGTGGAGACGGTGGGCCCTTCGAATAGTGTTGCCTTTCCCATATAGTTATTTTATTTGAAATATTCCTGTTAAATTCGAGATGAAGAATCCTCATTGACATGTCGGTCTTTTAAGACAAAATCTATCAAAACCCTAATATAATAGGTCTAAACCGGGAGTGATGCCGCCTCTCCTGTAACAAACTGCAGAATATATAGGATTTAACAAAAGTATGATATCACGAAACTCGGATTCAAAACATAAAAGATAAAAAAAGTGAAAGCGAATGTTATATAGGCCTAAATCGAAGAATCGATACTCGCTGGTCACGCAACACTCGGAGACACGCGCTCAACAAGTTGCGTATTATTTTGTGTATTTTGTCGGAGCTGTACGCACTAAGATGTCGCAAGGGTTCATTTTTTCAAGAAAAATAAGGATTTTCGCATGAATATCTCGAAAGGGTACTGGGTGACCCCATGATTTTTTTGTTTTATTAGAAAGCTGACATAAGTGTGCAACTTATATAAAAAAATCACAGCAAAATTATGGCTACATTTTTAGCTATAACCAAAAATGTCCTCGAAAAAATGATTTTCCCATAGACTTATGTAGTTAATTTTGGCGAAAAATGTGTATTTTTTAATGGTTTTAACTCAA
>JAMKCH010059666.1:0-29235 GCA_023653785.1 Ophioderma brevispina | reverse complement strand
TAGATATATACCTTAGGATGGTATTAATTAATAAATTATACTACTTAATCAAATACCTTTTCATGCTGATAGCATCAATTTTTATTTTGTCATGCCGGTGCTCTTAAATGTGTAAAGCTATGGGAAAAATAAGGTGATTAAGTTTCTGGAAAAAAAATACAAGATGTGTTATAAATTTGGCTTTATTTGCAATGATTATTTTAAATGTTATTCTAGAGTAGAATAATGAATTATTTTGGTTTCAAAACCTTATAGTGGAGTTGCTGAGGATGACAATGTGATAACCACTCTTTTCGAAAGAGTGACAATTTCAATTGGCATAGGTCATAGGTCGGATTTTCATTTTTATTGTGCGGTAGGTGGATCGTACGGGACCCCATTTATTGTGTTAGTGTCAGATCAAAACTCCCCAAGGGAAGTGCTTATCTGGGTTGGTAGGTCTCCCCCCTTGGCACTAACGGAGTTTTTTTAGCTTGGGCACTAGTGTTTAAAGCATAAAACTGGGCAGGATTTGTGCTGTGAAGAGTTCATTTTGAATTTTTAAAATGTTAATTTGGCAACCTTATCCCAATGTTATTCTGAAAGGTAATGCACAAAGCTGCAATTGAAAATCAAGTAGCCTTAGAACATTTAGGATAGATTCAAAAATGACAGTAAAGTAATGAAAAAGGATTCTTGGAATAAAACCGTCTTGTTACTTGTGCTCTGGTAACCACCATTTAAAGACAAAACCCAAAGATATTAGGCCAAAAAGTGTCTCAGAAGACGTGTGAAAAATGCAACTGAAATTGCGCTTTTTTTTTAGAAATATGTAATTCGAAATACAGGATTTCAAAAAATATGCCATTTTTACCCACTTTTTTATTCTTTTTTGGCGCTTTGAGGCCGAATTTTCATTTTTTCTGATATTAAAATAAAATCTTTCAATGAGCAAAAAACCTAAAAAAATGCCGTAAAGACCAAGTTTATTACAAAAATGCGCACTGTCCTTTTGAAACAATTTTTTCCTTGGCCTATGGTTTACAGCTACAGTACCTGCCTAACAAGAACAAGTTGAATTATTAGAAATATATTCTCTATCTTTGCTCTTCACCTTTTCTTTTTTTGTGTTTCTTACTGTTATCTTTATAAAGACATTTCGGGATCTTCATCATGGATTGCATGTTCACCATAAGCTGCGATGTCTTTTTGCACCCACCCTCTTGAAAAGCACTATCCTTATCTTCTGTGATGCTGCAGTTTGTTGCAGATTCTTGACGTTTCCGTTCTTTCTTGTGCTGCTTCAAATTTTCTTGGCGCTATGGTCATGCTGGATTGGGCAGAATGATCTTTCTTCACTAACTTGTTGTGTCTTGGTTTTCCTCCAGTTGCGTCTGCATGCTCACACAAAAATCATCATCGTCATCATCTCCCACAGGTGCAGACTATTGTGTTAAATAGAGGTGGTTTGGCTGCTTTCTAAATGTAGTGTTTGTTTTTTTGGCAACTTAGTTTTCATTGAGTAGAGGATATACCACTTTTTGAAGAATGAGATTGGAATGTCCTTAGTCCTATCTTTCTTCTGGTTTCTTTAGTTCATGGATGAAAATTGCTTGGCAGAATGATCTTCTATTCACTACTTTGTGGTCTGGTTTTCTTCTGCGGTCCCTGTCCTGTTACAAAAATCATATCTTCCACAGGTGCAAGATTCTTCTGTCAATAGCATAGTTTGTTGCTTTCTGTATGTTTACGTTTTGGTCTTTGGCACTAGTTTCAAGTGAGTAGAGGATATAACACTTTTGAAGAATGATATTGTGAATGTCCTTCGTCATATCTTTCTTCTGATTTTCTTTAGGTTCCTGATGAGATTTAACAGATTCAGGCCTTCTCACAAAGTGTAGTTGATGTGTTCTTGCTAACCTTGAACTTTTCTCTCGTATAGTTACTCTCTTGTGGTCTGGTGCAGGTGCTTCCACACTTTGAAGATTTATGGAAAGCATAGCACCCTTCCTTCTTGTGTGTTTCTTATTAACTTGTGAGACTTGGATGATTTGCTGATGATTTATGGACAGTCATAGGAAACTTTCCTTCTTTGTGTGCTCCTTCTTAAACTTGTGAGACTTGGAAGATTCTGCTTTGAAGATTATGGGCATCCTGCGGTCTCATTTGTGTGTTTCCTTATTACTGGGCGACTGGATGATTGTCTTTGAAGATTTCTGGACATCATGGAACTTTCCTTCTTTGTGTGTTCCTTTAATAATCGTGAGACTTAGATGCTTCTGTTTTGTAAGATAGATTTATGGACATTCATGGAACTTTCTTCTTTGTGTCTTCTTATTAATTTGTGAGGTGGGATGAATATATCTGACAGATTGTATGGACAACATTGCAGGTTTCCTTCTTTGTGTGTTCCTTTTTACACGGGGAGACTTGGTGATTCTGTCTTTGAGGAATTCTGATATAATTAGAGCTTTCCTTTTGTGTTTTTCTTTATTAACATTGGAGGTGTGGAGGAATCTATCTTTGGAGATTTGCAGGTTTCTTTCTTTGTGTGTTCCTTTATTAACTTGGGAGACTTGGATGATTCTGTCTGTTGAAGATTTATGGAATCATTGGAACCTCCTTCTTTGTGTGCTCCATTATTAACTTGTGAGATGTGGATGATTCGTCTTTGGATGATTTAAGAAATCATTGGAACTTTCCTTCTTTGTGGGGGGGGTTCTTCAATAATTGGGAGACTCTTGGATGATTCGTGTCTTTGAAGAAAAAATGGGACATCAGTGGAGCTTTCCTTCTTGTGTGTTCCTCATTAATGGTTTTGATACTGGTGATTCTGTATTTGAAGAAAAATGGACATCAGTGGAACGAGTTCCTTCTTTGTGTGTTCCTTTATTAATTGGACGACTGGGATGATTCAGACGTCTTGTAAAAGTTATCTTCACGAATTCTTTTTTGTCGGAACTCTTTCCATTCATCTTGATATGTTTTGGCTACTTATTGTATCATTTGATGATTCATACTGCAAGTCCATCTGAGATGATGCACATGGAACCACTGTCAATGTAATCTTCAAGAGAAAGTCTTCCTCTTTGACTTCATCCTTCTGACAGTATTTCATAATCAAGTCTGACTCATTTAGGAATGTCCACTCCCTCCCTTGCAATTTCTTTTCAATTTTTTCCACGCTTGCTGTGAGAAATCAGCCGTAACCTTCCATGTCACTGGAAGATGTGCGCAATAAACTAATGTTACTTTCCGGCTGGCATTGCATATATCAGATCATCATCGCGGCTTTCCTCCTTATCTGGTGTCTCTGGTACAAGTACCTTTCTGAACTCTTTCTGCTTTCTTTGGCTTGCCTGCATTGGTGTCCCCTTGGATTTTCTGGAGGTGTGACACCGTTATTGGCTCTTGGGTTCTCGTCGAAATAGATCCATGTAGATGCCGGCTTGTTCGTGATTGATGATGATTTGAGTTGTGAAACCTGCGATTGACGCGGATTGATCTATTTCAGGGATTTGCATTTTTGGTGTTTGAGGTTTTCCCACTTGCTGATGTGATTTGATCTAGAAGGACTGTTGATCGTTGATTATGTTAGTTGTACATCTGCCATTTGTTTCTCGTTTTTTCATCCACATTAGCATGCTGCAAATTGCCTTGATTAGTTGACAGTCATCTATGGTTTTGGTTGGGTTATTATCAATGCTGGTACTAGTAGGGAGCTACTTTGACTACATTCACTACTTTCATATTGCACCGAGTAACTACCTTGCCTTTCCATGCCGCCGTGCATTGAATGATGTTCCAGTCTGAATCATTATTTTATTGAACTTTGCGAAGATCAACCAACCACGTGTTCCAGTTGCAAGACTTGAAGCAGGGTCAATGACACCGACTGGGATCCATATGCAGTATTTGCAGTCTCAGAGTGCCTTCAGCACCAGACAATACTGTCAACTGGATAAGTGTCTTGGTTCACTCGGCTCATTATCTGCGCACCAGATGTGGTTGACACCTGTGGTGCATTAGGGAGTAGCATTTTGCCCTGATTCAGGTGAAGTCCGTAGTCAGAGATTATGCTGCTGATGTGGTAGATTTAGTTGAGGTTCCGTCTTCAGTCTTGTGTGAAGCCACCCGACACTGTTAACGGCGACAATGTTTTTTCTTATTGGTGAAAATAGAAATAAAAAATAAATTAGCCACCGCGGCGAATGTTGACACTGTTTTTAGGAATAAATTACCATTATATTACTTTTGTAGACATTTCAATTTTTTATTGTAATGGTCGGCTCCATTTAAAAAACTGCCAAACAATTAAATCAATAAGTTTGAAAAATGGTATGCACTCATAAGGCCAATGAAAGCCAAGTTATGTTCCGTAACAATTTTGCAAATCATAATGAGGCAACTCTTTCCATTATTCTTATGCATAATTTTGAATAAACAGCAATTCACCAAACTTACAGCGTGCTTAATAGCAAAATATGGTCAAACTGAAACCATACAATTAAAAATGGTTTTGCAACTGTTCTTGGTTTAAAATCTACAAAATCACATTCCAAGAGTGGTCACAAGAAGAAACTTGATATTTTCTTTAAAATACAAAATAATGAACTTTTCAGAGATTTTAGCATCTCAAATGCGGGCAGAAAATCATAACGCGGGCGGGTTACGGGATAACATACACGACTTCATACGCCTCTAAAAAGTACTCTCTTTATCGGGATATCTGACAATGAAAACAATAGGAGGTGATAGCAGAAAACAATCACACCAAAACAATCGATTACAAGTGCACGTGCGATAAAAAGGTAAAAAAAACTCGAATTTCGCGGTTTTCGGCTTTCGCGTGCATATTCAAAGAATATAAGCTGTGGCCGCCCATGACCTTTGACCCTGGCACATGACCTTTGACCTATAAACATATAGGAGGGATTGCATGGTGCACCTATGACACAAGTTGGTTCCATTGAATCCAAGTTTTCAATTTAGTCAATTTAACATTTTTAGCCCATTTTGTAACTGGCCTCACATGACCTTTCAAATGACCTTTGAGCTTTCAAACATGACCTTTGACCTCATCAAACATATGAGGGATCCACTGTTGCACGTATGACAGAAGTTGGTTCCAATTTGAAGTTGAACTTTTCAATTGAGGTCAATTAAACAAAATTAAACAATTTAGTGACACACACATACATTCACACATTTACACAAATACATCCACACCTACACATGCACAACGGATGCTGAAAGTGGTCCTGCCAGCTTATAGCTGGCGGCCCACAAAAAGTGTCTCGTTAAACATGGTGAAAAAGTATGAGGGGAATCTGAGACGGGGCTAAAAATAGGGGATCTCCATAGCATAATCTATTAGTCACAGTAGTGCTATGTTCAGGGCATTTCCGTATGAGAAACCTTATATCAAAGGGGCATTTTGGGATCATGGGCCTTGTTCTCCAATGTGTAAAAAAAAATAAAGATGAGATTTTTTAGATCAGCGTGAACCATCGGCTTAAGGTATAGACAAATCCGACCAGCCAAATGTTGGTCAGAATTGGATTGCCGCCATTACTGGGGGGCATCCAACCCAAAAATACCTACCCAAATCTTTTGTACGTCGATACAGCTTGATTAATATAATTCAAAAGCTACACTTAATCTGCACAATTTGGGTGAATTCAAGCAGGATGCACCCCCAGCTATGGCTGCCAGGAGTTGGTGTTGGAATGTGTTAATCGATTGGTATATTGGCAATAGCGCTGTTTTCAAACATCACTTGATGACCTTTTAGAAAAGTATGATGCTAGTGCTGAGTAGAAAACACATTCCAACATGAGGCGGATTCGATACTTCCAATCACAGCTTTGTTTTAAAATGACAAAGGTAAAGAATAATGGTTATAGAGGTAAGCACACAGGTAAGCAGGCAAACC
This sequence comes from Ophioderma brevispina, assembly GCA_023653785.1. Lineage (NCBI taxonomy): Eukaryota > Metazoa > Echinodermata > Ophiuroidea > Amphilepidida > Ophiodermatidae > Ophioderma > Ophioderma brevispina. The sequence continues at coordinate 23,321 of JAMKCH010059666.1, read as the reverse complement.
AGCTTTCTCGGTTAAATTGTTGGATTTATTCACTTTGGTTTTATTTTTTAAGTTATATTTTTAGAAAAAGTAGAAATCGGTGCGTGCCGTGTGGCATTTGTGTGTGTGTGTGCAGTGCATATATCATGTGCAAACAATCGGTAATTGCATCAACTCGGGAAAAACCATATGAATATACTTTACATAGCTGCAAACTCATTTCACTATGGGTACAATATGCTCATCACCAAGGACACAGTTCATGGGTGTACTTGTTCCATCATTACCATGAACTGAGCCTGTGTGTGATTGGGTATCATATATCATACCAAAAAATAAGGGGGGTATTTTCTAAATACAGTGGTGAATGAAATCTACCTAATGTGGCAAGGAATTGAGATTTTACTAGCTCATAGTGTGTGCACATCTGACTGCTTCAAGTAAGAATTACACAGGAAGGCATCAAACATGTCATTGCATGGTGGGAGAAGGGGACAAAGTAGCACCACTGGTTGGAATAACAATCCAAAGGTTGTGGGCTGGAACCCCAGCTTCTATGAGATTTTGGCCCGCCGAAATTATGCTCCTGCGAGCATCTGGTCCTGGAGCATAAATTAATTGGAAAATATTCTAAGTCAAAATGTCCAGGAGTATATTGACTATTAGCGGAGCTAGCAGCATTTGTAACACATCTCAAGTACAAAGGTTTGAGTGATTAAATATGTAGGACCCAGTAGAAAGTAGGGGGGAAACAAGGTTAAGCCCCATTAAATGCAATGGACGTGACCTTCTGTCCCCCACCTCAGTAAACTAAGCATTTTAGACAGTCAAAATACATTTCTTATTTTAATCCTATGAACTCCATCAATAAATTGCACACATGTTTTTATCTAAATCGGAGCAACTTAAATTTTGACCCATGTACACTGAAATTGGACCCTTTTTTATTGATTTTTGCATTAGCTAAACTCTTAAAACTTTAGCTTGTAGATAGTACAAACTCTACCTTTCCTGATTTTTTTTTTTTCCCTTGTGGTTAGACAAATAACATGGATACTTTTCAACATGATTACATTCATTTAAAAATTTGACCCCTGTACAAAACTTGTCTGGCCCCTCTCCTTAAGGCACCAATTGCTGCACTAAGAATCACGTTTCATGTGTCCCTGTCAGTTTCTGTCAGTCATATTTAATCACTCAAACCTTTGATACTTGAGAGGGTGTTACAAAGTATGTTAGGCTCCGGGTGATAGCTCTGGGAACATAAACATTGGTAGAAATATTAAACGAAAAGTGAATATCCTCCTGGAGCATATTTTGAAAGCACAATGCTCAGGAACAAAGACAAAATATGTCAGGAGCATTGACAAAATATGTCCGGGAGCATGTGCATCAAATTGACTTCAAATATTTCTCCAGGTTATTTATGGTTCAGGAACATATGGTCCTGGAGCACAATTTTGGGCCAAAATCCATAGAAGGCAGAACCCCAATTGGGACCCAAAACTATTTATTTGTTGTTTTGCCTCTCTGCAACTAGGTGGTAAATGGGGAAAAGTTTAGGCACAAGTTTCAAATAGGCAGCTGCAGGCCAAGATCAGCCAGAGACTCATATGGTAATAATATGTAAATAAACATCAAGGTGTTAAATTTGGTTCACAAATAACAATCAGTGCCCTCACTAAGTTTGTGTTTAAGTGTATGCAAACACGAATATTTATGTACGCAGATTTAAATTACATGTGTGCATGGCGAATGTACATGCTGTGCATGATTGCATGTATTGCTGTTGCTGACTTTAGCGTGATACCACTGCACATCTGATTTTGTGTGCAACATGCCTTGCTGACTTGCAGTGGTATATTACCATGTGCCTGAATTTTGCAGGATATTACGTGTCTGAATTGCAAGTACGGTACGTGCCGGGACTAGCATGAAAATTCACGTCCCTGAGTTTAAGTGTACATGCACGTAACCGAATTGCATGTACATGCAGGTGCCTGACTTTGCATGTACCTGTACATTTGTGTAAACTGATTAAACTGTGATGGCTAGCTTGCTCCTACATTATATGACTGGTGTACACATGATTGTTAGCACTATTGGATATCAAAATGAATCACCTTGAAAAAAATACCAAAATGGGCAAAGGGGTCCCATAGTGTGAGGAGTTACAGAGTGACAATCAGGACGGTGTAGAGAGAATAACGAGAAGTTAGTTTAGGTGATTACGGCAGACGAGTGCACAAAGAAAAATAAAAGATGATACAATTTAAACAGGGTTGGGAAAAGTGACAGTGCTGAGATAAAAACAAAATGGGGGAATCCTCATTGGGTACAAGTTAGATCAGCACATTATGATGCGGCCTCATCCGTTCTCAGGTAAACTATTAGAGGGAGTCCTCCATTTCATATCCGGCGATTCCTTGTTTGCCAACCTTTGAGGATTAAAGCAAATAACAGCATATTTTTGGAGTGAGAGTGCCCCCAATTGTCAAAATTGATATTTTTGCACAGTTATGTTGGTAATTGCTTGGAAACTTATACCCTTAGCGAACGAGAATGCTCAAAAAATGACGTATTTTCATAAATAAGCGATTTTGTAATTAGAATTGGATCCCTTGTGAATGAAACAGCAGAGTGGAAATGCTAAGTTTATGTCCGTCCATGAGAAAAATTATACCTCAAGAAAATGACCTCTACTTTGACTTGCTTGAAACCAATAATAAAAAACTAATGGATGAGCGTTAGACACGTGACATGACACAGTTTCCCGGCTATTCATATTGAAGGCCGATTGCCAGTCAGCCTTGAATTAATATCGGAGAATCTCCGATATTAATGATCTAAGCTACATAAACCTTCGTTTGCGCACAAGGACATTTACGAGCTATCCATTCAAGTATAGGGTTAATAGCATACCAATACAAACGTTTGGTAAAATCTGTCAAAATTTTTGGAAAATTGGGGGCGCTCTTCAAAAAAATGTGCTATATTGCGTTCATTTAGGAAGATGTTGAAACTCATCCTAAGATAGTTAAGCATGATCAGAAAAACATCCATTTTGCTTACAAGTCAGTGTTTTTAACCCCTAACCCCTGAATGCATCATGTGTGTAATGTGACCAGTCATCAAAAGACACCCATCTTTGATCATGTGTATATTAACACTATCATACTTGGGTCAAAGATGTAGCCTAAACACAAGGTTGAAAGATCTGAGGTCTCCCCTTTCATCAGTGTAAAGAATAACCATGTATATAAAATGCAATTCAAGTTTTATTCTAACAATGGAACCGTTTTAATTTCCAATGGAAGCATTTTAGTAACACGGAAAACCGATTACTTCCAGAACCCACCATCTACTTCCAGAACCCACCAACTACCACACCAATCACTAAATCTTGATGGCAGTGAGAAAATAATAACAAATATTTACCTGCTGATTCCTTGTGTTTCTCCAGCTTCTTTCTGGGGATAGCATGCTCTGGCTTGAAGCCACATCCCTTGCCTGTCACACACTGACAGACATCATCAAACTGCTTCTTGTGGGTAGGCCGTACAAACGTATAGAAATCTGAATGGAAAGGAAAAAGAGATATCAAATATGTTTGATGAACTTGAAATGATTTGTTTCAACTTTCTCAAACAATGTATTCTGCATAAATGTCATATGCTTATCCATTTTGAAGTTGTAGGTGTTAAGAGCTGTGGAAGATGATTGCTGGTGAGACATGGAACTCTATACTCTGTTCGATCTCAAGTTTGGGGGTGACGTCACTGCGCGTGTTAAGTTTTGCACCCAAGAAACGCACGCCTCGACCTTGGAATTGCAGCATTTATGCACGCGAACAAAGACGGCCAGGGTCACGTTTTTCTGCGTTTCTGTGTCTGGGACGCCGATTTGGGAAAATTAGCCAATTATGGACCCACTGAATTTCACAATCAGAGGGGGTTAGGGGGTCCAAAAATGTTTAACTGGACGCAGATAAACCACGCGTCCATGTGTTACTATGTGGAATTGAAAACCTCACAATTCTACCTCTTTTATAAGGGAGATAAAAAAGGTGTAGGCCTACTGATTCACAAACCTTAATAATTTTAAAGCGCAAGTTTGTCTCAGCCAACTTCTTTGCCGTGCCTGCCGAATATCCATCAAAAGTTATTCATTCATAAAACTGCCCTTGATGTTGCCGATGAAGTGGGTTAGCCAATCAAAAAATCATTTACTGGCCAGAAATTTCCATAAATCACAGCTTAACCAATCAGCAACGTAAGCTTGGTCCCATGACCATTTCTGAAACACATTCATGACATACTAAGGAGTCTAAAATTCAGCCATGCTAAGGAGTCCAAAATGGCCGACCGGACATAAAGTGATATGTTGACATGAAACTTTCCTAAGGATTTCATCCTTTTAAACTTCCCAAAATGCAAAACCCTTAATTTGTTAGTAGCGAATATGTTTTTCTGTTGATAAGTGTGCATTTTGGATAATTTCTCAATGAGAAAAACATTTTTCTTGGCGATGTATTTCCCAGGTGCTAGTATTTGTGTGTAATAGATAGGCTAGGCTTGCAGAAGTGAAGTGTAGAGTACATTTGTACATGACGGCCTGTGTGAAGCCTGTGCGGATGTTGCCTCAAAAATGTTTGGAACTTTGGAAGGGCAAACTTTGAAATAAAACAAAAAATGGGAATTTATTGTGCCAACACCCTATGAATTCGGCAGCCTCAACGGAATAAACATCATGTTGAAGGAAGTGGTACCCTAAAATGCCTTGTAAGCATATTATTGATTGTTTAGTGAAACAACCATTTCTTCTCATCTTCTCTGGTGAAACTTGTCTTGGGATAAAAGTTAGTCATTCTGTTTGCCATTCTTTCTATGCCTTGCAGTGTTTCTGTTTGCATTGAGTTCTCTTTTGTTTTTTGTCAATATACGGGAGATTAAGTGACAAATCAAGATGTCCTTTTTGGATTGAATGTGAATTAAACTTAAAAGGTGCACTCCCCAACTACCCATTTATTAATGGAGTGACTGAAGTACACTTCTGATCATGATGCGAGGCTATATAGTATGCCATGGTTCGAAGAAGCACATTTTTGTACCCGCTTAATTTTCATCACATTTGGCACCTTGATGTTTTTTTTTTTTTTCTGTTTGGACCCTTGTTTCAACCTCAAGGTGGGGTTAAGGGGTCCACTTATCTTCACTGGACCCTTACTTTTTACCATGCAGCGCTAACCCCTGAAGTCGGCGCAATCCAAACACTAGAAGCGAATGCAAAGTCGTGTCATGACATCACCCATCACCCCCCCAAACTCGAGACCAACAAAGTAATAGGGTCACTGTTTCCTTAATGATCTAACTCTTTCAGATTGGAGTGGGTAGAAGGAATGATGTTAGTGCTCTAGAAATCTTAAGAATTACGTTTCAGGGGTTCTGTCAGGCTGTCGACATATCTAATTATACTCTTTTTAATCAAATCTTTTGTACTCAAGAATGTGGTTACAAATGTCATACTAGCTCCCGGCTAAGAGATGACGGATTCTTTCGGTGCTAAATCTTAAACCATAATGAAATGCAAATAACAACCCATTTGACATGGACTTGGTAAACTTTGACCTTAACAGAGTGTCATTTTCAAATTACTACCCAACAATCATTATATCCAAGTTTCATCTAATTGGACCACACAATGTAAATTAAATTAATTTTGAATCCCTAACTTAAAGCCATGCAAGCATGCATACACACAGAATTTGGGACTGGTTACGTAGCGAGGTCCTTGAGCACTGTCAGGGGACATGAACAATCAACTCGGGTGTCAAAATGTTGCACATTTTGTTTAATTAGTTGCTTTAATGTGGTTTCATCATAATAAGTGACTTTCAAGAAGCTGCAAAGAAAATATTAGATTTTTTGCCAATGGGATAATGTCCACGGCTACTTACTCTTCGGAGAGGTATTTTTGGAAGATCATCCACAAAGAGATCTCAGGTCGATACGCCAAGAGTTGAAATCCATTCTGGAACAAGACAGTAATCACGGTAATTCAATAACCAGACAAACTTGCAATCGCAAAAATGTCCTTGCTCTGTTATTAAGTGTATCAATATTCTTAGGAAAGTGCTATTAACAGTAAGTGAGAAATTTAGCCAGATAGATTTAATTAGGGAGAGAAACTTTTTTTTTGCAATTATGTTAGTTTAATGGTGATGTCAATTCTTCATATTTATGAATAATTTTATGATATTCCCTTTCATTAGGGTTAATAAGTGATTAATATGGGGGCCATTAGCCCGGTATGACATGCAAGAAATTTATATAGTTACAACAAGTTTTCGAACCCTTTAGTATTAAAGGCCCATGACTTGATCGCAACTAGCTCGTCCCCAGAAACCCACGATTTTATCGGAAGAGGGTCAGCTTTTGGTTGTCTAAGAATCTACTATTTTTCTCAGTTAACCCGTACATCTTCGGGCAAAAGAGTTCAGTTTGAAGGTTAGGGCAAAAAAAGGTCCCATTTGGTTGAACAATATTAAGTTTACACATATTCTATGGGGCCAATCACAATTTTAGATCTCAAATCAAAATGGATGGAATATCAGTAAGAAACTTTACATGTGCACTTTTGGGGTCAAGATAATCTAATAAGATGAAAAACTTCATATAAATTAAATCAGGCCATCCCCTTTAACAATCGCTGATCCAGTTATGAAATGTGTCAGAAATTAATTACCATGATTTTAACACTAACCCGGACCGGGTCGTTTGCCGACCGACGCCCAAATGAACGAAGGGGCAATTCTATTTTTATTTTAACGGCCCAGATGCACCGAGAGCCAAAGTTTGCGTTTCCTGCATCTCGGCTGTTTTTTCCGGCACCAGGAATAAGTAGCGTTAAGTCAATAACGGCCAGATGCAACGAAACACATCGGGACACACAATTTTCCGACGAAGGCCACCAGATGCAACGAAAAACATCGCGTCCATTTCCCGGAAGACGGCCCCAGATTGCAACGAAAAACATCGGCCATTTCCGGAAAGACGTCCCAGATGCAACGAGGAAATTCGCGTGCGAATGCAATTCAAAAACAGGGTAAATAAAATAAATAATAAAATAAAAAATAAATTAATGATGCTTACTGCCCCAATGATCTGCATGAAATGTGTAGCTGATAGTCGCCAGTCGTGAAGTGGAGACTATTACGTACATCATAGTCGGCGTGGCGTATTATGTACGTCATTGCTCCGGTTACGTCAAATGAGTTTTCGCATAATTAAAAAAAATAGCTTTATCGAAAAATACTGGTGGCGCTATTCACCAATCGAAATCGAAATGTGTGTCTATGGCATTGACCAGCTGTCACCCGCATGATGAACAAGCCTGAGCCTTCTGCGGGCAAAAACCGTCCAGCCGAAATGCAGTCGAAAAGAATCGCATTCATTTCCCGGAATGAGTCCCAAATGCAAAACGAAACACATTGCGTCATTTTCCCGGGAGAGGCTCCACCCCAAATGCAACGAGGAACATCGCGTCATTTTCCGTAAAGACGGCCCCCCCAAACATCCAACAAGGAACATCGCGTCATTTTAGGTAGCGGCCCAGTTGCAATGAGGCGCAATGCGAGTCATGGCAGCGACACAAAAAAGAGTTGTTGACGGCCGAGATGCAACGAAAAAAAATTTTCCGACCCTTACCACGTTTTCGTTGGCCTTCTCATTGCCTTGGGCACGTGCGTTGGCTAGGGTACTAAAAGAAAAAATAACCTACATCAAAAGATCTGGTGAGGTGTTTATTGAGGGTCATACCACAAGACACACTTTTGTGAAATTCACCTCAAATGGTTAGTGATCCCACAGATATCCTATTTTTTTTCCACATTCTCAAAACACATGACTGTGCCTCTTTTGAGCTCACAAGTGTTAGTACTGAAGGAATTTTTAGCCTGATTCATGCATATCTTGCGGGGTCTTAACTTTTGTACTTTTTATCGCTACAGATACGGAAAGAGCGGGAGGGGGGTCTTACCCTAAGTGCCATTACGAGTTTAGGGACGTGTGGTGGCGGGGTGTTCTTGGGGTGGGGGGTCCGGTTTGAGGGGGGTGGGGGAGGGGCGGTGCTGCCTTCGGGCAGCGACGCCGGGTCGTTCTCCATTAGCTGGCGCCGAGCCTGTTTTTAGCCGTGAGGGGGGCGGTGGGGGGTCCGGGGTAGCTGCGGCCCCCTGGGGGGCGGGGGGGGGCCGGAGGTGTTGCGGGGCTGCGGGGGGGGGGCGGGGGGTCCATTGGGGCGGGGGGTCCAATTTCCCTCCCCCTCGACGGGGGGCTCGAGGGGGGGGGCAATCTGGCGTGGGGTCTGGCCTGGAGCTGCGTTGCGCGGGACGGGTTGGGGGGGGGGTGGGGGGCGGCTGGGTGGGGGGGGGTGGGGGGGGTGCCAGAACGGCGGGCCCATGGGGGTAGGGGTTGGCGTTCTCTCGGTGCGGCGGGGGGGGGAGGGGGGGTTGGGGGGTGGGTGACCTGGTCCCTCCCCACCTATGTACCCCCCCCTGCCTTTAGAAGCTGTCCCTCGCGGCACCATTTTCGGATCTCGGCTGGCGCCTATTTTCTTCACACGCCTCCTGCCCTGCGGCCCCTTCTTGCGGCCCCTAACTCTGACGTCCCTGTTACTTCGGCCCTCGTCCTGTCTCTTCGCGACTACATAGGCTTGAATGTCGTGCCTTCGTCTGGCGGTTTTAACTGCCTCTACCGTGATGACGTGTAGGGGGCTCTGGGTGGGTGTTCGTGGCGGGGTTCGTATATGGGGAGGGCATCTGGGGGTTTAACCGGGTTTTGGGCTCGGGTCTGGGGGATTCTGGGGGGTCCCAGGGGGGGGGGGTCAGGGGGGTTATGTTCGTGGGCCAGCCCCCGGGGGGGTGTGTGGGGGGGGGGTCGGGGGGTCCCGTTGGCGGGGGGGGGGGGTGGTATTGGGGGGTCATCCTTCCCATGGGGGGTGCGGGGGATGGGGGGGGGGGTCTGGGGGGGGGGTGGGGGGGTTACTCGGGATTGTAATTTGTGTCTCCGTCTCTCCGGGATTGGGCCGCGGGTCTGGGTGGCGGGGTAGGGGGGCGGGGGGGGGTGGTGCCGGGGTGGGGGCGTGGTGCGGCGCGTGGCGGGCCCGGCGCTGGGCGCGGTTTGGTTCTGGGGTCTTCTGGTGGGGGCGGGCGGCGGCGGCGGGGGGGGGGGGGGTGCGGCGGGGTCTTGGGGGGTGGGGGGGGGAGGGGGGGGTGGGGGGGCGGTCTGGGGGAGGCGCCCTCCCCTCGCGGTCTCCCGTTTGCCAGCCTCCGCTTTCGTATAGTCTTTCTCATCACGAAACATCCTGCACCTGGCCCCGGGTAGAACTTGCGACTGTCATCCTCCTTGCAAGGTCCGTTAGGGTTTTGCGATGCGGGTAATGGCCGTGCCGGTGATAGTGGTGAGGGGGGGGGGGGGAGGGGGGGGGGGGGTGTGGGGGGGGGGGGGGGTATTTTTTTTGTGTGGGGGAGGGGGAGGGGGGGGCGGGGGGGGGAGGTGGGAACCGAAGCGCCTGGGGCGGGGGGGGGGGGGGGGGGGAATGAGTGGGGGGGGGGGGGGAGGGGGGGGGGTGGGGGGGCTAAAAAAATTAAGAAGGGGAAAAAAGAAGGGGGGGGGGGGGGGGTCGGGGGGGGGAAGGGCGGGGGGGGGGGGGGGAGGGGGGGGTGGGGAAAAGGGAGGATAGAGGTGGGCGGGGGAATATTTCCCCCCCCCTCTCCGGGGGGGGGTCTGGGGGGTAGGGGGGTCGGGTTTTGTGTCCCCCTATCGCGGTGGGGGCGGGGGGGGTTGCGTCGAAGCGGGCACGGTTGGTCCAATCACGCCTTCTTTTTCTGTCGCAATCCCCGACCCACGCTCCCCTTAAGCTGTCCCCGTATTACCCTGGCCCCTCTCTTCGAGGGGGCGGGGCCGGCGGAGGTGGGAGTGGGGGGGGAGGGGGGGGCGGGGTCGTTTCGGTAGCCAATGGGCCGGGTGGGTATTCGGCGACTTTCCGGTGGTGGGGGGTGGGCGGGGCTCGGGGCATGGGCTGTGGGTGGGCGGGGTGGAGGCGTCCTCTTTTTAGTGGTTTGAACATTCCATTGTGTCCTTCGTGCGGGGGGGCCCTTATGGGGCCCGTGGGGGGGGATCTGGTGTAGGGGGTTCCACGGGGGGGGGTAGTGGGGGGGGATGGGGAGGCAAGGGGGGGGGGCCGGGGGTGCGGCCTTCTCTGGGGCTGGCTTTTGGGTGATCGGGTGGTCCATTACGGGGGGGGGGGTGGGACTTTACTGCTTGCATTTGCCTCTACTGTCATGCCGTAGATTCCCGTTTATGTCACTATGTTACGCGTGGCGACGGCTGGTGGCTGGCAGGGGGGGGGGGAGGGGGGGGGTAGGGGGGGGGGGGGGGGAGGTGGGGGGGGGGGGGGGCGGGGGCGTCGGGGGAGTGGGTGGGGGGGCCGGTGTGGGGGGGGGTCCTCCCGGGCAGGGGGGGGGGGCGGGACGTGGGCGACGGGAGGTGGGGGGGAGCCCGTGCGGGGGTGGGGGGGGTCGGTGGGCTGGGGGGTGGGGGGGTGGGGGGGGTGGGCGGGCGGCGCGGCGGTCTGGGGGGGGGGCGAGGGCGGGGGGGGCCCTGGTACCCACATCTTGAACAACTTCAGTGCACCGGCAACCAGACTCGAGCTTTCCCGGTGGGGGGGGGCGGGGGGCCTGGGCGGGGGTGGCGGGGCGGCAGGGCGGGGGGGTGGGGGGTGTCGTGTGGTGGGGGGGGGGGCGGGGGGGGGGGGGGGGAGAGTGTTTGTTTGTTGTTTTTTTGTTTTTTTTGGTTTTTTTTTTCGTGTTTTCGTGGCTTATTTTTGTTTTTTTTTTTTTTGTTTTTAAGGTACAGTATAGAACATTGCAACTGCCATTATGGCGATTGTTTTCAAAATACCTCAATCAAAAGATCAAAGCCCTAGGAACAAACTCAATCCTGACCACTTAAAAAATTAGAACCAGTAATATTGAAGAAAATAACATTGGTTTGTAGTTGCGATAAAAGCAGAAAAAATTGTCATAGGACTCCTTGTTGTGTTCGTTCTAACCTGGGAAAATCATGAACAAAAGTACGAAACATGAAACGCCCTGCAGTAGAGTACTGACAATTCTCTACACATGTCATATATACCTTTCCCCCAAATCTGTTTAAGCATCAACTGGTCAAAAACTGCATGCTTACACAGAATATGACACACAAAAATTGTTGGCTTGGCAAGAACAATCATCTTGTTGTAGCTGAAACAAAATACCCACATGATCACCATCCATTTTGTAAATTTTGGCAAAAACAGAAAATTGATGATCTCTTTCGATTTTGCCAGGAAAATTCACAGAGAGGGTTACCTGATAAGGGCAAATAATTTGACAAAGAAATTCCAGTATTTTGGGTATGAACATGGTTTATACCCTCGGGCATAAACAAGCGTTTTCATACCCAAACTACTATGATTAGTCAAAAAAAACACAGTATGTTATAAATATATAACTGAGGCCTGATTTTCCTTCCACTGTTGACTGAAATATATGCATTTCCCTTCTGAGAAGTTGGAATGCCCAAAATACCTATTTGCACACCGAAAAAAGGAGAAATAGTCTCGACCAGTGGACCCCAGGGGTCACACCCTGCAGCCATACTATTCCCCAATTCCGTTTGGATAAAGAGCCCACCACGGAGCCCGCACATATCATGTTCTGGGGCGGGCCTGGAAGCGAGGGAAGTCAACATTCGGGAAGTAAATCAGGCCTCAGTTATATGATTTATAAAACATAAGTGTTTGATTTTAACTCATTACACTGAGCTGATTTCCTTTACACCATGTTGATTTGAATATCTCATTAACCCCCGTTGAATGCATATTTTCATCAACACCAGACTGGCTCATCAGTCGGGGTGGAAATGATTATTTCAGAGAGAAGCTCGATAGGATGCAGTCGAAGGTTGAACCAAAAACGCCAGAGCACAAAAACCCATGGAATCTCGATCCTAAAAGTCAGGAAGCCAATAACTCACTTAGACAGGGAGAACAAGGGTGAGTAATAGGACCTTAGACTTTATAAGGTTTTTATTACATGACATGGCCAAAGTTGTTTTTAGGAGGAGACGAAGCCGAGAATCCACAGAGAAAAACCAACGCCTAAGGATAGACGAAGGAAGAGCTTGAAGGAGAGGCTGGAGTGGGAGTGCGAAGTGGCATTGGACAAAAGGGCCAGAACCACCCGCGGGCAAAGGCGGAGAACAAGGCTTCACAGCCTTGCAAAACAACTGAGGATCCGAGAGGGAACCAGAGAAAAGAAGCAATGCGGACCCGCGTAAAAGAACGCGGGGCAAAAAAAGAACTAACCAAAAAAAAAACAGAGGAGCAGGCGCCCCTAGAGAGGGGTCCGATCAGAACACACAGATTGAACCCAAACGGGGGAGGAGCCAAAGGGGGGAGGGGAGTGGGGAAGTGATTAAAGGTGAGAGGACTGAAGGAGGCTAAAGGCCCCAGCCAGATGGAAGGGCTGAGAGCTGAGAAGATCAGTCCGACCTGACCAGGGAGGAAGAGCTTAAAAGAGAAGGAAATCGCCGAGTATTCAGCCAGGACAAGGGGACCCGAAAGGTAATATGGCTGAGGCTAGAGCAAAAGCCGCACCCAAAAGGATAATTGGGGGCATTCAACAAATCAGAGTATCTCGCAATATAAAGAATAGATCCCAAGAGGGAACTAGTTCGGGGGGTCATGGATGGATGGGGATGCCCTTCCAGGAGTCAATGGAATGAGCCAAGTCACCCGAAAAAGGACGAAACCCAAAAACTTGGGAATGTGGGAGCTGAGCGATGCGAGCCGAAAAAAAATCCAGACAACGGACGATCGGTGACGTAACCTATACGCCTCAAAAATAGCAGAAAAGTGAACATACGAAGGCTTGGACATGCCAGGAGGAGTGGGGCGGGAACTAGGGACAGGAGGGACCGACGGCGGAATTCGAAGCGGAGGGTAGCGGTAGGAAGAAACCAACAAAAACCGAGGAGAACAGGAGGAAATCCGAAACGAACGGGAGACGACCTTATGGAGCACAGAAAAAGAAATCAAAACAGGAAAACCGAGCAACGAACACGAAAGAGCAGTCAAGGCTAGATGAATGATAAACTCGCACTCCCCCAGATTGGGCCAGAGGTCAATCCCGGACACCGACCGACCGAAGGCTAGACAAAGTAGGCGAAAAACAGAGAAAGCAGTCGACCAGAGGGGAAACACCCAGCGGTAGCTCGCAGAAGAAGAAGAAACACGAGTCAGAAGCCCCGAAGGGCGACCCGAGCCGAGAGCCCTCTAACTGCTCGGGAAGCCCGGAGCAGACGCCTAACCAGTGTCGGACGAAGAGAGAGCAGTGGACAAAGTCGTTCGTTAGAAGAACCGAAAGGATCATAGCTTGGAATCCTGGACAGAACGACCAATCGATATCGAGGAGGCAAACAAGTAGCCGCGTAGCGAACCCGGCTACGGGGCAGAAGGATGCCACAAGGAACGATGTTCGCGGGCAGCACAGTGGCTTCGACACGAAATCCCACGCGAGGAGAATGTGAAGAGAGCCACCAGAGAGGGGTGCTAACGAACGGGCGAGGATACCGGACAAGGATCACTAAAGCTCGGAAAAGAGGGAGTAACCACTCGTAACCCAACTCGCGCCGTCCTCAGACATGGAAAAGAATGGACTCAAAACAGGGGGGAGGAGGGGAGGAGGGGGAGAAACGCAACCAGAGGAGATACTTCCCAAGAGGGAGCGAGAAGCTCCCAAAACGATTTTAAGTCCAGGTTCACAGACTTTGAAACGACTTAGAAGAGAGGGATCCACATCCCAGTGGAACAAAGGTGGGCAGAACCCACCATGTAAAGGGCTCCCAGATCGTTATAAAGACAGGAGGAGCCAGAGCAACCACGAACGTTGCCCCAGGACCCCGAGGGAGGGTCCACGGGGAAAAAAAAAGCACAAAATCAAAGTCGCCAGGCACGGCGGGAAGACAAGACAATGCCAACCCAAGAAACGACTGAGAAAGCCTCCAGTGAAGGCGAGTTTGCGAAACCCACCAAGCAAGGGAATATCCCATCGCAGGGATTCCCAGATAGGCAGCACAGTTGGGACAGGAAGGCAGGCAAAGAAGAAAGAAAACCCGCATGTGAAGAGGATCGAAAAACGGGAGCCTGAAAATTGTGGAGGGGGGAACCACCAAACAAAGAACCCGATGGATGAATTGGGAGCACAACCCGGCCCGGGCTATAGGAAGGCGAAGAAACAACGATAGGCACCGGACGAAGCCCCAACGGATAGGCCGCGTGAGCCACACGCTAGCCGGACGAGCCAACCAACGATAGGCCAGGACGGAGGCCCAAACACTAGGCCCGGACGATGGCCCAACACTAAGCCCGTACGACGAGGCCCAAAGAGGGTCCACGTCGAGCCGACAAAAGCCCGAGTCCAAGTCCCCAGAGGGAGACAGCAGATCAGGCTTGTCAGCCGGGAGCCTAAGGAATGTGCAAAAAACTGTCAAAGCCAGCCACTAACTCCCGAACAACGCGGGGAGGGGAAGTGGGGGAGAGGGAGGGAGACAACGGGACCCACGGTTCAAAGACACCGACCAACAGGGGGGCAAGTGTCCAGGCAAACGTCGAAAGACCTACGGGATAGCCCCAAGGGTCGAGAAGTAGAAGTAAGGCCTGGGAGCAAGGTAAGTTAGGCCACAGAGCCAAACACCAGGCCACAGGGACAAACAGAGCCCAAAGGGGGCGAGGGCATCCAGCTGGGTGGGAGCAAAAGCCCCAATGAGGGAAACCGGCACCGCGTCAAGACTGCATGACCAAAGCCCGAGAACCGGCCAGAGCAAGCTAGGAACAGAGGGCCCAGCCGGATGTTAGATAGAGGGCGGTCGCGAGCGCCGAAACGAAAGTGGAGGACGGAGGGCAGGGGAGAAAACAGCCAAGAGCGATGTTAAGGTCCCCGGACGGGGGGGGGGGGGGGTGGGGGGGGGGGGTAAAGGTTATATGGGGGGGGGGGGTAAGAGGGTATAAGCCATAGGGGGCAAGGAAAATATTAGCTCCTACCCAGCCTAGGCCGGCCCAGTGAAGACCCTGGAGGGGCCAGGTTTAGGACAGAACAGGTTCAAAGCCCCGAAGGCGGGGCCAATCGGGTGTAACACACCAAGCAGCAGGATCAGCCCTAGGTCAGAGGCCAGCATAGGCCCGACAAGGGTCCAGGCAAGCTGCGAGGAAAGAAACCAAGGCAAGCTACCCCGAGGGGAGGATCAAGGGGTCTTAAGTCGAGGGACGCGAAGGCTACGACGAAGAAAGCACCAAAGGCAAGCCTAGGCCAAGGCGCAGTTAAAGGACGCCAAGGTACAAGGCCACGACTCCAAGGAAAGTCGGGGGGCTAAAGACCCAAAGACAGTATCAACACCAATGTGGGATTACAAGGGTCTTGACCCAAGGGGGTGGAAACAGGACTAACGCAGACGGCAACTGTCACCAGGCCCGACGCGGAAGCGGACAGCGGACGCTAGCCCAGCTGATTCCCCGGAGGGGCAGCGACGCTGCCTCATAGCCCAAGGCCAAGTTCCCCAAGGGAGACAGGGGACTAGGCTAGGTAGCAGAAGCCTAACAGCCAGAGCTTAAGGGCCAGGACAGCCAAGACCGAGAGGGTCCTACGCGAAGAAATGGGAAGAGACAAAGATGGCCTAAAGTACCCGAAGGGTGCAAGAAACGGGCAAGAAGGCACAGTGGGAAAGGACGCTAGGCTTACCGGGGTGGGGGGCAGCAACCCTTTTTTTTTTTTTTTTTTTGTGGGGCGCAACAGTCAGCCGCCAGCAGAGGCAGCAGGACCCAGAGCTGAATAGCCCATCGGGAGGGTAGCAGACAGGGCCCAAGGCTACCCAAGTCTCAGAAGGGAGCCCGAGCAGCGAAAGCATCCCCCGCGGAGGAGCCGGGGGCAGTGTGCACGGAGGCTAAGGTCTAGGCCCCGACGAAGCTGCAAGCCATAAGACGGGCCAGGATGCGCCCCACGCCCAGGCCGAGGCGGGCTAGGCCCGCCACCGGCAGGGCAGGAGCACCCCAAGCACACCCATCCGGAGGATGGGGGACCCCGCACGCAGGGTCCCACACCCATCCAGAGGGTGGGGGACCCTGCACGCTGAGGCTAGAGCAACGTCGGGAAATAGATGCGGTAACCCCGGGACTACACAAGGCTGAGAGGGCTCACACCCCAAGGCAAGGCAGCATGCCAGCCAGATAAGGGGTGAAGCCACCCAGGCTAGGCCGCCCCCGCACCGCGGGGGAGCCCTGCCAAAGAGCAGACTTGGATAGACCCGAGAGAACCGCCGAGACCTACGGCATCCCCGAGGGGATGCCCTAGAGCCAGAGCGACGCGACATCCCCGCAAGGGAGACAGGTCGCGGCGCCGTGAGTTGAAAGTCAACACCAACGAAGGCGGACAAGCAACACCCAAGCAACAGCCCCCGTAAGAAGGGACCAGTAGCAGTGGTTAAGGCCGAAAATGGCTGCCTTTGTTTACCTTTTTTCCCGCTACACAGATCACATGACCGCATCGGCGGCAAAAAAGGATACGCAATAAAAGCTCTCCGACGGGCGTGAAAATCTCCGTAAATTCCGACCAAATAGAGCGCTTTATATCCAAAATATAATCCAATAATATATCCAGATAGTTTAGGTATAGTAGGAGTATTCCGTTTGAGACGACTATCAGTCCAGTATCAAATATCTCAGTTAAATTTGACTGCCAACAGAGCTGCGATGCGTCCGTCTTGACGGCTAGCCAAAACGGAATTGAGGAAGAGTAATGGCTGACAGGGTGTGACCTGGGGTCACTGGTCGAGACCATTTTCTCTTTTAGGGGTGCTAAAATAGGTATTTTGGGGCATTCCACTTCTCAGAAGGGAAATGCATATATTTCAATCAACATTGGTGTAAAGGAAATCAGCTCAGTGTAATGATTTAATGGAGTTGGAGAGTCAATTCCACTGAAAGATTGTTTCCAAATTGTTTATATGAAGAACAGAATATAATGCGCATTGAGCAAGGTTGTTTAAGGGACAAGGGACCTGTGTGCCCATTCTACTCAAAAATTGTTAAAATTGGCTAGCAGTCTCAGAGATGTAACAGAGGAGCAGTCCCATTTCCTGAAAATCCAAAATTTGAACCGACTTGAAGGCCAAATTTTAGCGTAACATCCGTTGAAGCTCCGGGGAACGTATTTTCTTAAGTGATTTTGGGGTACAAGACCCCTTCAACAAAATAAATTGGTACTTAAAACTTGTGTTTTTGATGCAGTTATACCTTTATCATGAACACTTTGATCTCAGAAATTGAAAAAAAATTATTATTATTTTTTTTTTAACATTTCCAGAATTTTTTTTATTTATGGCCCCAAATCCGGAAATACAGAAATTTCCGGAAAAGTTACATCTCTGCAGTCTGTATTGCTGTGCCTACTTGATTTCTTTTGTTTTGCCATACTTAGCTGCCATCATCCGATAAAAAATCTGTAAACAGATACACCCTCTATGATCCACCACATGGCAGATGATGAGCTGGAAGGCAGAGAACATCTGATCTGCCATACATCAGTGGCTTGCTGTGGTACAAGGACAAGCTGCTTCAACCAATTATACCAATTGAAAGAAATTTGTAATTGCCTGCAAAGAAGCCAAATCACGACTGGTACTTACTTCTTCTATATATGCCTGTGCAGACATGGTAGCATCACTAGTTCTTTGCTTCTTTGTCGGCACATCTGAGTTACTACTGGCCTGGTCATCCCCTTCTGAATCAAATCCACGCTGTTTCTGTTGTTATAAAGACATAAACTTGACTGTCTCAGTGATGTTATGCCCTTATCACATCTTAGTTCAACAGAATACATGTTAAAAGGGCCAACACTATGGTAATTTCTTTGTTCATGAAGCTTTGTTGACATTTAGAGGCCGAGTTCCAAATGTGAAGAACACATGATAATAATTGCATACACATAACACATACAGCTGTGTGAACATTCTGACTAGTGATACATTATTTCAGTATTTTTCAAAATGTTTCATAAGATTCAAAATTGAACTATTTACACTTTAACACTTAAGTGGACAAGGTCTTCCTATTCCGTTGGTGGTCCCCATGGAAATCACTTTCCCGAAGAAATTTTTGCACGAAATTCATACCACACATGCAGGGTCATAAGACAATGACAATTGAGCAATAAAATTAGAATACCACAAAGGAACCTCAAAATTAGGGGCAAAACATTATTTTCAAATTCAGAAAGAAGGGAACACAAATTAACACGGCCTGGTTTCCACAAAATATATATATGTTCAATGAAAAAGGTGTTAATAGGTGTTCTAAAAGGTCCAATCTACCTATACTGAACACAAATGATGTCAATTTTTAATGTCATATTTTTGGAAGGTGGCATTGTCAGCCGTGTAACTTTCCCATTAGTTTGTACAGTGGCGTGATGGAGATACAGCAAAATTAAAGTGATCGCTATAAGCATATAAAGGGTTAACTGTTTTTATATTATTATTTATTGTTTAATTACATGAATAGATAAATACTTGAACAGGAAAAATATTCTTAATTACTTGTTTTAATATTTTTTACTGACACTCCCGTTGGTGGACAAGGGGGCTTTCCTAGGGACCCAACCTAATTATCTAATTACCGGGGTGATAGATTTTAAATTTTTTTCATGAAAAGATGCGTATCCAAAAGTTACACAATTACCAAAAATTACCAGTCGGAAAAAGTATATTGTTAGTTGTAAAGCTGGCAAAATGTAGTTTGCGGGTCCCCCTTGTCCACTTAAGTGTTAATAACCAAAAATTCACTAAAATAGATAGGGCATTATGAATTCATAGGTTAGGATCATGAAGGGGTCACAAGTCAAAATAGGCCAATTTGGCAGATGGAACAAACCAAAGTGGCATCCATTTCATAAACTTTGAATTCCATGATTAACTAACAAAAATAGAAAATCATTTTTAAACAATAATTACAAAAATTTTGACTACTTAGTTACATCCAATTTTGACACTAATTCAATGTTTCAGAGTAACTAGTGCAAATATGCATTGAAAAAATAAAATGTACACCCCCTTTCTGTTTTGGTTATTTCAACTTTATATCCTGGGTCCACATTCAGCATCTTAGCACTGACAGGATTCAAACTGGCAACCACCTGAATAACGGACAGATATCATAACCACAAACCACAGGTGACAAGTGTTCAGAGAGGCATTGGATTCAATCCATAACTCTTGGATTTGATGATCTGTCATGCATGGTTTAGTGGTTAAAAAAAGGTAAAGGGGACGGACCTGTGTACACAGGAAACGGAGTGCCCATCTCTCTTTCGAAGCGATTGGGCCAGACTCCACCATATAATGTTGCTGTAGGGGGATCGCTACACCTCCTCTACAGCGAGTCTGTTAACATTGAATAATGCTGGTACCCATTTATACACCTGGGTAGGGAGGAGTAATTGAGGTAAAGCGCCTTACTCAAGGGCAAAACACATTGGCCTCAGTGGGGCTTGAACTCACAACCTTTGGGTGCGGGTCGGGCACTTTATCCACTGGACCACATGTGCCCTGCCCTGTTTAGTGGTTAGGGATGGCTAAACTTAAATTGAGCTCCAGTTGACCTGCAGTTCATGGCAGTTAAAGAGTGTTTCACTCTTTAGAACACACTGATACCAGTTCCTGGAAAGAACCAGGCAGAGCCAGCAAGTGACCAGAGTTTGAGTTTTGAAGTCTCCCCTTAACCCCCTGTGCACTACAACCTATGATACAATCTGTTTGATTTGCTCATTGTAAGACACAACATGAGAAAGGTATCTGAGTAACCAATCAAAATAGTGCTTCTATATCTCTGTGTAAACTATACCACCATTCTTACAGTATCTCTGGTTTGCTCATTACATGATATCACCTTCCAAGTAACCAATCAAAATAGTTCTAAGATGCTGATAGATAGGCAGGTGATGCCCACATGGTTAAGAGTGCTTGTCTGTTATTTCAAGAGGCCACTGGTTCAAATCTGACCAGGTCCACTTTTTTCCAATAGCTTTGTGCACCAGCCACTCTGAAGGAATAAAAAAAAATCCATCTATATTACTAAAAAAAAACAACTTTGTCAGTTGGTTTGTTTGTCCGGTTATGCGTTTCGCCGTCCTTTAACATACGGATATGGATTTTGGTATGGTGGTAGAGCTCTGACGTACGAGGTTTGTGGTCACATTTTCGAGGGGTCATTTGGAGGTCAAAGGTCATCCAGGGGTCATTATTGGGTAACTTGGCCGTGCTTTGACGTATGGATATGAGTTTTGGTATGTTGGTAGAGTTTCGCCGTACAAGTTTTAGGGTCACATTCGAGGGAGGGGTTATTGGGAGGTCAAAGGTCATCCAAGGTTTATGGGTTAACTTGGCCAGTGCATTGAGGTATGGATAATGCGTTCTTGGTTTGGTGGTAGAGTTTCGCGTACGAGTTTAGTGGTCCATTTCGAGGTGTCAATTTGGGGGGTCAAAGGTCAGCGCGGGCTCCCCGCTAGTTGAAACATAAAAATATCACCCAGAGTATTAGGAATTATCTTAATCATGCTAGTTGAAAGCTTACAATGACAATTTTCTTGCGCTTTTTCGGCTCCTCAGCACTCCTCTCTGAGCTGGTGTCTTTTCTCATTGCCTCATCAAATAAGAAGCCAGTCCCACTGGATCTGGAACTCTGTGAAGTCACAAATGGAAACACAAGGTAATCACATCACTATCTGTATGCTTTGAGATTTCAAGAAATGGGCAACATGATCTGAACAGAATTTTGATTCCCAAATTGCAAGAAGTGGTTAACAGGGTTTGAATAGGTTTTTGATTTAGAATGTTTCCCGGTTTTAAGTTGCTTCCAGAGACTATTTTTCTTTTGTTCATTACCTCTTAAATTTACTTCATGGCGTACCAAGGCAGTGAATCCTGGGGGGGGGAAAGTTCTTAAGGCGTCCTCAGAGGGGGCAAAATGGTAGGTGTACCGGTGATATGCTCAAATTAAGTCTGGGAACTGACACAAAATGCACGGAAATGCCAATTCACTTTAATTGTGCCAAATTGAGGCCAAATTGGGCAAAATCCTACGAAGAAGAGAAGAGAGATGAAAATGATATTTTGGGTCCAATCGCCTCGGCTTTGCGAGCAAGGAGGGCGGCACTGCATATAAAATGCACTTTGATATTGAGTCCAGATCTTGCTTTATAAAAGGTCTTAAAACTGGGGCCCAATTTTGCACATAGGTTATTTTTTATTTCAAAGGCCAAATGCACATAAGAGGTTTGTCCAACCCAACAACGATTTGTGAAACAAATTCAGAACCTTGTGGGATTCAATATTAATGTGTAAGAGATTGGTGTCTGCTACCTCTTGCCATGACTGAGTGCATCAAAGCAATCCCACACTCCTGATTGGAGGTTACTTGGTCGGGCTTCTTCATACATAGTCTTCAACTGAGCCTCACTTACATGACCTAGGAATACACAAGAAACATGCCATATAAAACAATTAAGTCTGCCAAAATATTAATTGTAAACTCAGGTAAAATAAAATGCTCCAACAGCATGAGAACACTTATAAGCCTTAAATATTTGTATCTTATATATATAATCAAATTGTTCGTAAAGGAATTAAAATTCTCACAACTAAATAATGTCTTACATTCACCTAATAATAATTACGCTCGAACTAGGCAAGAAATATTGCTCAAATTTGATCTTGTTCTTTCCATTCTCTGATTTATGATTCTATAATAATGGACATGTGTATCACACTGGGCAGAAAAATATGAATGATGATATGCATGCAAACTTCTCACTCTCTCAAAATCAGTAAAAAATTTTGAGATTGGTTGCCACAGTTGCATTGGTTACAGGCTAGTAAACTATGCCTGTGAATGGTGAAGCTTGTTGAATTGTCATATTATCGCAAAGAAGGAATTTTGTAATAGAGTAAGTAATATCTGAGTCTCTAATAAAGTCAAAAGCTGCTGGAAACGTTCCTTCCAATATGAAATAGCAGGGAGGACATTGCGCCAAGTACATGTTATGCTCATCCATTATGGTTCAGTTTTTGGTAGGGCAAGCAGTTAGAGGTCATTTTAGTAAATTGGCACATTTCTCAAATTTCTCAATGGCGGAGAGATATTGGCATTTACAGCTCCGCCGCTAAATACAATTGATATGCCGATTCTAAACAAAATCGCTTCTTTTATGAAAAAAAGCACTTTGCGCATTCTCAGTCGCAGGTATAGTTTACTAGACAATACCAACATACTGTGCAAAAATTTCAAAATTGAAAATTGGGGGCACTTCTAATGTGTGGAATGCTTTAAAGATTTTTTGATATGCTCCAACATCTGGACATACAAAGAAGTATTCAGTGCCTCCTGACTGTACCACTTCCATCTCTATTCCTCTCAAGGACTGCGTACATCCTGGGTCTTAGTCCCTAGCCTTCATCGCAGGAGCCTGTTACTAGGGCAAGGCATTGCTGTCATCGTACTTGTCTTCATACATGACAGTCACTGGGCCCCGTGGCTTCTTGGCTTTGGGTTGTGGCATCTAGGAAGGGGGAAAAAAGAGCTTGAAGACAGCATCGCGGAAGGAAAGCTAAGTTAAGCTCCTGAAATTAATTTATGATAGCCAATCAAATTGCTGGATGTAATCTTCTAGCTGTATATAATGAATTGATCATAACCATTAGACATCCTGAATTTGATATTTAAACATATCCTTTCCCTGAAATAATCATTAATTTATTTTTTAAGACTACAAAAGAAGAATGACCATGTGAGGCCAATGACCTTTGAACATCTTTATCAGTGCCTTCTACTGTGCTTAACTTCTTTTCAGCACTTTGAAGAAGCTTGTAAGGTCCCTGACGGCATGCCCAAATTGTGTATACTCGCACACGTATGGCCTAAGCCATAGAGGGAGCTGGGCTCGTGAGTCTCTACTTGGTAAATCTAGTGAAAAGTCAAGAAGTGCGGGTTTCATGTGTTATCAACAATCAATAGTAAAAGAACACAAAGTGTTTGAACACACACACACACCCATGGAAAGAGTGGTTTATTCATGCCTGTAAATACAAATACAAATACCAACCTTCTGAACATGTCCCAATTCACCAATGGTAACTCGATTAATCAAATAACTGGTTCTTCAATAGTTCAGAAAACTCATTTGAAACAAAAAGATGCAA